>JAQPZY010001636.1:105000-140000 GCA_029931535.1 Margaritifera margaritifera | reverse complement strand
CCGAGACGAGCTGTAGTGGTTGACGAGTTTCGCGTTGAGTTTGTTGCGAATGGGGCTCTAGTGGTTATTCATTCGTTTTCTGAAATCAACGGTTTCGCCAACATATTGAGTGCCACTGATCTTGCATGTTAGAAGATATATTACATTTTTGGTTTGACATCCTAACTTCTGATTGAAAGTGTAGCTAACTCCTGCCGTTGAACTTCTGAACGAATTGGTCTCGAGCATATGTTTGCAAATTAGGCAACGCTTGTCTTTGCAGCAACATCTACCTGAATCTGCGGTCTCTTTTGAAGTTACCTTGGCACGTACCAGATGGTCCTTCAGATTTTTAGGTCTACGGTGCGCAACCACAGGAACTTCTTAATATATGCCCTTCAGATGTTCAGAGGATTCAATCTGGTTCCAATGCTTCCAAATTATTTGTTGTAATTTTGGGGCGTCGGGGTGGAAAGTAACGACGAGAGAGAGAGAGAGAGAGAGAGAGAGAGAGAGAGAGAGAGAGAGAGAGAGAGCGAGAGAGAGAGAGAGAATATATGTATGTATGTATGTATGTATAATGTTGAACTGCAGTTTGTAAAATGGTAAATTGAAGTTAAAGAGTTACTAAAAATCTTTAATGGGGGAGATTAAGAAGAGACGTGTATCAAATAAAAGAAGTGGATACTAGGTTCACGTATATTCATCCCAAAATTAAAGTTAAATGAAAAAATTGAAAATGTCCCGAACAGTAATCAAAATTTTAATTCAAAAGGAAATATTTTCCAGATAAGAGTCATCGTTTATAAAAATAATAATAATAATAATAATAATAATGTTAATAATAATAATAATAATAATAATAACAATAATAATAATATTTTTCTATGATAACAATGATGGATGAAGATGCTTCTTGTAGTGCCTTTTCAATTTTATGTTAGAGAAAGGCACATACATACATACATACATGTTCTTATATAGGTATATGGGATGATTGATGGATAGATGGATACAATGAAGACATTGGTGGTTTGGAGAGTTTAAAAAATGCAAGTAATTATATATTTTAAGTTTTACTTATCTTACAGTATGCAATGGTTTATTTGGCATGTAATACCGAACAATAGTTTCATTGAGTATTATCTAAATATATGCTTATTTACTTAAGGGCTATTGGTAATGCGCAATTCAGTACAGGTGGGTGGGGGATGGTACTCTGATTGTGAAGTTTGGCTATAAATTATGGTAATAGTGATGTCCCATTTCTTTCAGTTAAGTATCCTGTAACATTTAGCAGTTGGTGTGTGAAAAAATAACTTATAATAAAAACAATTCCATACCTTTTTGTCTACAGATTTTGATGCAGTGTACAGCAAGATAGAGTCTGTATGCAGTGACAAAGAAATGTTACTAACACTTATGAATAATCCATTTAGTGGCAAGGAGAAGTGGATTTTGTATAAAACTTGCTGAAATTGAACATGGGATGTTTTTCTCCACATACTGTTTGCAAATAAAATAGATTTTTGTCATTCCTGAACAACCTTGACAGTAGTTCCTAAGAAAAGGTCGGGCTGCCTGCATTAACCACAAGCAGCATTTTATGACGAAGACAATGACACATTTGAACATGTATTTTGGTAATAATATTAATGACACAATTTTCAGCCCGAAAACATTATGTTGATCGTCAAAATTAACAGTCTGGAATATTATCATATTCTCCGTTCACATGCCTTTCTATATTTACGCGTGGCTTATTCGCCACGTCGTAGAATCCACTGTAGAAAAGTACATGGATATATAGATGTTTACATGTCGTATTCAACGTGAAAAAGTATGTTGCGCTATACTTAGTTTAAAATTCACGATTATTGACAATCGTAACATCCAACAGAATTTAACGAAGCACCTTCTTCTAAAGCATGCAACTGCTCATATACCTTACCTGATCCGTTTGTAATTTTGTTAAAATTTGTCCTTTTTTTAAATTTGAACTACACACTGGCTTTAGGTGAAATGCTTTCTCACATACTAGCGAAAACATATACATATTACAACTACAATAGTTCTCATACTTACAAGCAATTTCAATATATATCCTATTTATGCATACATATAAGGTTTATTTAGGATAATTAAAAATTGTTAAATACTTTTCATTGTCTTTAGACGGGTATTACGAACGAAGGACTGATAATAACCGAAGATATAAACCTCAGCGGAGTAATATTTACTGAATCACACGCGGTGAAAGAAGAGGGGAAAAGAAGTAAAATGTAAACACGCAAATAAGTAATTTCATAGTATGTATTTCAGGAATGTTTAGGAATTTTCGTCGCTATTAAAAGTACCGTCCACAACTGTACTTTCAATATGGAAAGTTTCTTAACCTTCGGGTTACAGGTATACGTAAAATATGACTGTTTACCATGGGACCGAGTTGACTGGAAAAAGACCAATGTGGCAGCCCTCATTACATGGCATCGAGACGTCTGCCACGTGCATTGCACGCAAGGCTCAGTGCATTTGAAAAATGTAACGCTCGTTGCATCTTGCTAAGTCTTCATGCAACGCGATAATTACAATGCAATAGCTCAATACTATCTCAATGTCGTGATCTTATTGCGCGTAAAATGCAATATCAAAGTGATTTTTTTTTAGCTCTTATAAATATCTTTTCCGAAAAACAGATTGCACCTACACATTTAAATTACAGGTTTTTTTTAAAGTTAATAACTTATAACTTTTCATTTATTGGGTACTATAAGTGATATATGGCTATACCACACCCATCCTGTTAACCCTATCGCATTAGCAAATAGCACTTAAGTCTGATGATTCATTCAAATCAGCTCAGTGCCCTGTTCAGTCATAACAATTAACAAGGTGTGTTCATTCATATCCCTTTTATATTAAAATAAACCGACATCACAAATCAATAGAAAATTGGTCATGCACAAGGTATCAAGTTACACTTCCTAGTTGTCTTGTGTTGAAATAAAAATATATTAGGCTTTAGCTTGAGATAAATATTCATCATAGCAAGAGGAATAAGGAAACAATAGAGACTATACATGCTATTTCGTCACTTACTGACTCTTGTTATTTGTGTTTGATGAAACAACTTGGAGTATAGTAAAGTAATCTAAGCAATTTCAGAATCAAGAAGAGAGTAAGTACACAGAGTTTCTATGCTAATATTATGTTATTTAACGAATCACGTAAAAATTGTTTTTATGTGCAGCGAAAACTATTCACAGAGGACACTCTGGCAATTTTTTTCTTCATGGGCAGTTGTTCTGCTATACATAATGGTTGAAAATATGCCTAAAATTAAAAATTAAAACATGCATTAGCTTTCCAAAAAAATTGAAGCCTCCGCTATATTCAATTTGTTTGGTTTGGAAAGAAAGAAACTTTAAAAAATCTTTTGTGACAAGGGAACGGAGAAGAAGGTCCGGGTATTTATTTGAAACAAGAATAGTTCTTTAAATTTGGGCTTATTATTGAGCTGAATTGAATTTCTAGGACTAAGGAAATTCCAATATTGTGAAATACGATGTACTGATTAGATTTCCTCTAAAATAGAGAATCTCGAAAAGCGCATGTAGCCTAACTCTAGTCATACACTGGCGCTTTAGGTTAGATGCAACCCAACCGTCAGAAACGTCTGACAGAAAATAGTTCTGTTTTTGTGTCATGTTATGGCGTGCCAGTAAAACTATAATGATCCTAAGTGCTTTGAATTTTTTGTTTCCTCATGTATTGACAAATAGTTATACTAATATACCACTTTATTGTGGCACTGGTACCTAACAGGCTATTAAATTGATCGATGTAGACTTTTGCTAGGTGAAGTGTAAAAAGGTACCATGCATACTCGAAATTTGAACGCTTGAGTATTACAAGAGGTTATAATTTCACTTGAGTACTTGCACAACATATATTTTTATCTTTGTCATTTTACGTGTTTAAAATTAACTCTGCAAACTTAGATACAATAAATTTGTAAAGATTTATATTTTTAAAAATTTTATTTTAAAATATTGTATGTGATACCAAAGGGGCGAATTTAGCTTGTGGAACATCGTTGCCAGAGATCAAAAATGATTCTATACAAACATTCCATTATAAAAAAATTAAAACGATTAAGAATGCATTCGCTTTGAATGGGATATTTTTTCCCCTATTATAACTCCTTCTTTATGGAAATAAAAGGTAATATCGGATGTAAACGAAAATAAATAACGATTCATTATCGTGCCTAAGTGTTTACTCCCACACTATCGCGAATAATTTATTTGGCTGTAACAAGAATGCAGTTGATTTATATATAGAAAATAGTATATTTATTTGTAGACATCTCCAGATCTTAAGCTATGTGGAATCTAGCAGGCCTATGAAGAGATCCCCCTCTCAACCCGAATATCAAGGGTTTTTATATCTGTATATGATCCTCCCGGTGTACGTACTAATTTAGATTCCCATGTCCAGGTCTCCATCTTTTCTGTTCCTGGGGCATTTTAGATCTTTTTCCCATGTTGTATGTGCGCATGCATAGCTCCTTCAGGTAACGATAGCCTCCGCGAAAATATGCAAGGTTCCCCTCGAGGGAGTAAAACTATCAACTATCCGTAGGTCACTGAGAAACTGTTTGCAAAGAATAATCAAACTCCGCAACGTCTTAAACTTATATTTTATACAGCAATGCTTTTATTTAATGTATGAACAAAAAATTCGGATCCTTGATTTATTACAGAATAAAAAGTTTTAATATTATCTAAGGTATCTTTAACTATGAGAGCTAATTATTATTATATCACCTGAGAGTTGTGAATTTTTGTAATTTCATTTATGCTGTTCTGCTCATATTATTATGCACAACAAAGACACAATGATAAAATAAAAACAAGATGTGGCAGATTACAAAATGACCTATTATACTCTCTCAAACCTTTATTTAGAGGAGATTAGTGGTTTGTCAGCTACGTTGAAAGTTTATTGTGGGCACGAGGAAAATACCAGATAAGATGATAATTGCTTTATTGCTCCGTGTATAAAAATGCTAAGCCCTCATTCAAAAGTAAAATTCGTCATTCTTGTAATTTACATCAAACATCTATTTCACTTTCTGGATACACTATAGTTAAAACGTCCACGTGTTAACAAAGTGTCACTTTGTGAATGAAAATGTGTAAGTTTTCTAGTTGATCCTACAATCTTTCACTCTTGTAATGTTAATTTTGTATCTTCTTGTTTGTTGTCATTTGCTTGCGTATTCATATATTTCATAATTTTCCTATTTGTTTCTTTTCTTGTACTTTCATGTATTCGTTCGTTCGTTCATATATTCATTCATTAATATGCTTACCTTCTCACTGCTGTTTTGTCTGTTCGTTCATTTCTTTGTACGTTGCTTTTTTGAAAATGATATTGATTTAAAGGATGACGGGTGATATCGCCAATTGAATTAGATCATTAATGACAGTCTAAGTTTAAATATTAGAAGAAGTCAGTTGTCAGGAGAATCGTAACGCGCAGAGTGATAATTACATTGAATCCCCATAGTGGAAAATACTTGCTGAATATTTTTCGTAAAAAATGCACAGGCAATTTAAAAATCTGAAACTGTTTTTTTTTTACGTAATTTTGAATAAATGCTTCTCTCTCTCTCCTCTCTCTCTCTCTCTCTCTCTCTCTCTCTCTCTCTCCACAAAGAAGCAATGTTTATCCTGGTTAACTATGTCTTGTTCTTCATTGAGAAAACGACATAGAAATTTGTCTCAATATTTTTCCCTTTCTCTAAATAAGAATCTCTTTTCTCAACTAACGATGATTTCTCACAAAGAATGAGGAGGAAGTCTCGAATATGTAGAACCCCATAAAACGGCTCAACAAATTCGTTCTATTTGATATTTTTTTTTCTTTTTACGGACTAATATCACATTTGTTGTTTTCTTTGAAGATTAATATTACGGTTCAATTTTTGGTCACTTTACTGGTTGTTTCTTACAAGTGCTTGGCAGGCAATATGGCTAAAGTTACATAGTGAAATAATGAAAACATCATTCTTTGCAACTTGCTTTACGAAGAGCCATATCATGTATCAAATGAATGGTCGAAGAATTTTCAACGTTCTTTATATGACTGACATGAGATGAAAAATCACATACCTCCGTTCACTGAAACTGCAAAAGCATTAAAAAAAACATTGTTAAAAAAGTGATCAAGTACCAGGTTGATTACAAAGTTACAGGTTAAACATATTATTTCTCTTCAACTGCGTACATATAATTGTGCCTATCTTTTATTTGTTTGCAAATTTATTTACTCATAAAACATTGTTTCTTTCGGCTAAACATTTATTTAGCTTATTTACTCAGTGGGATTCACCGAAAAATGCAACTATGTTTTCAAACCCAACATTATCTCGCGAGAAGTAGAGTGTAGGCCTTAGATCACAATTATCTCCCCACGAGGTTGACCAAAATTAGGAAGATATTCCCCATAAAAGTAGCACCAAGTCTGAATGGTAGGTGTCAAAGCTGACTTGTTTTAAAATGCTACAAGCTATGCTGATGTTTAAAGGGTAGACTTCAAAGTTTACAATATTGCATAGATTGTTTTAATTGCAATGAACACAATGATATGTAAAGTGTCACCAAATTGCATATCGTTCAGTCGCTCTTTGGTTACATCCCCTGAGACAGTCTGTTAACGTATAATACACAAAGGACAGTCAGTAAACCCTTCATAAGACTTTCAGGATTAATGCACTAAGATGAATTAGAGTTTGCAGCAAGTTACAAGATCTATCAATTATAATAAAAAATGAAGAATAATAAATGATTATAAATATAACAGTACGAAAATAATTGTAGTGTGAGGCCAGTAGCTGCAAAGGGGAAGCAAGAATGCGAAAGTGGTGTAATAGACACCTAATATCCTCCCCTAATCCATTTACGAGTTCTTTGTCTATTAGCTTATACATTAAATACTGATCTTAGCGAGAGCTCTATTTATATTTCGTCCCTTTTGTGTGTCCATATTTTGCTGTGGAATTATTGCGTGTATTTTTAATCCTAATTGTATAATTGTTAAGGACGAACATTTCCTTTGTCAAATCTGTTATGAGTTGTTTAGCACAAGTTAAAATAGGTGAAGAAAAAAGGCTACTAATTTAAAAAGATCAAATTTTAATGTGCTGTATATTATGCGTATTTTAAAATCCCAGTTGTTATGTTTTGTTGTACTCCATTTTAGTTTGTTTTGATATGGTTATGTCCCTGAATCTGTCCATCTCGCGTGGCGCCTTTATAGCATAGCTCACCCCCTTAACACATACTTAGAAGTCATGACCTCTCTGTCTCTTATAATTACATAGAGATATCCTACCTTCTTATTTTAAATTGGTTTATTGTAGTATGTGCTTTTTCTTTTCCATTTGATTAGTATGTAATCATTAGCTTTGTATATCATTACTCCTGTAGTTGCCTCTATTATTACGTTCAAAGGGCATATTGGCTACGTCATTTTTACCACGTGCATGTCACCCATTTCAGTATGCCCTTTCATGTCACATTGCTCGGCCACAACAATAATACTCATGTATTTACTTTTAAAACAAATAAATTTTCAAGCTTGGATCCGGTAAAGCAGTTTCAATATACTCCCCTTTCATAACACTCTATAATGTGTTTTGAAGCTAGTTTTAAAACACCCATATTTAAAAACACCCATTACACTCTAGAGTGTATTGAAACCAGTTCCAAACTACTCTAGAGTGTATTGAAAACATTATTATAACATTATCTGTAAATCTTCCTCTTTTCTAAAACATGTGACGATATCATTTTTGAAGTTTCGAAATCGACAAATCAACGTTTTTATTCTCTTGAATAACTTTCTGGTAACAGAACTAGCTTTGACCATACTTTCATCCCGTCCAAACTTGTAAACAAATACTTATTATCTCTTGATACAGACATTGTAAATTTCATGTTCATCCCCTAAAATATAGCTCACTTTTTGTAATTATTTATGTTATGCTAAATAATAAATGAAAAAAATCAAATTAATAATCTGTATGACAACGTCAAGGACAGAACCAATGTATACTATAGACCAGGGACTTTGTGGTATTATATATATATATATATATATATATATATATATATATATATATATTTGTAAATATCTGACAACCAACATTACAAAACAAGTTTTATAACTACCCTCAGCGCTTTCGACTCTCACTGAGTCTATGTCAAAACCAAAATTACTAAACAGAGACAAAGAAGACAAACAATAAGCAAAACGAAAACGTTGAATTTTCAAAATTTTACATGATTATGGATCTAAAAGAAGTGATCTGTTTTTAAATGTGGATATCGAGCCTTTTGGTTTGAACTCTGATGATAAAATGGCAATCTAGTTGATTTTGACCTACAAAAGAGGAGAAAAAGTTCTATCTATTACTTAATATAAGTGATCTAGCCTTAGATTATATCCTGGATAATTCATTCTCTCGTTATTAACAATAACCACAAAAATAATACTAGTACCAACAAGAACAACAAAAAGGTAGTAATTATATGTAAGTGAACGAATAATCGACTAAATATACCAATTTTTAATTAAAAAATATGGGCTCTAAACAGATAATGATTTTATTTATTTGCGTGTGGGTCCCCGTTTGGAATCGTCTTGGTTAAGCTGCATGTTTTCAGTGTTCTTAGGCGGCGCAAGTGCGGTTGTGGTCAATTGCAGTTAGTATAATGTCACTGAAAGTATGGCCAGGGGAAGAGAAGTATTCAGGAACAGGACATCTGTCCAATCAGATCTGTGAAGTTCGATCTTTTTGTGTAGTTTGTCGGTTTCTATGACATACCGAAGGCCGCAGATCTTATCCATGATGGTATAAATCACATTCTGTTTTGCATGTTCTGTTTGGACCATGTATGTTCAATTTTTCGCACGTCACTATGCAAGATAATGTGTTGGTTTTTATAATATGTTGACAGGTTTGGCACCTTTTATCACTACACGGCCCGGATGTGCGAGTATAGTCTTGGCTTGTGATTGGCGTTAACTTTGCTAGGACAGGATGTCTCTGATGCTTTTTGGTCTGCGGTAGGCTACTTATGGTCTGTTTAGGAGGATTAACTTTAGTGTGTCACATGATTCCAAGAGGTCTATGTAGTTTTTTTGATCGGCCTTCTTTGTTGCCTCCGCTATCAGGGTCTTTGTCGTAGTCGTGGTTTATCAAATGTTGAGACAACTCTTCAGTTTTTTTTTGGAATGTTTCATCGTCGGATCAAATTCTGCATCTTATTAGTGCATGGCTGTATGGGATGTTACGAAAGCAATGCTTTGGATGACTGCTGGATGGGAAAATATACTGCTGTATATCAGTTGGCTTCGAGTAAATGTCCGTATGAAGTTTCTTTTCTACAAGTCTGCTTGTTGTGTCTAGAAATGCATGGTTTGAGTTAGAGACTTCCGCTGTGAAAGTTATTGAAGGATGGAAGTTGTTTGCTTTTGATATAAAGTCACCCAGATTTTCCCTTCCATGTTGCCATTTCATTTCTATGTCATCTATGAAACGTACCCACTAGTATGGTGTAAGTCTCACATATGCCAAAAGTTGTCCCTAAAATCTTCCCATAAAACATCTTTGTACTCATGGCTATTCCATTGATTTGGAGGTAATTGTTTTCATTGAACACAATGTTCCTGAGTTCTAAGACTATCTCTATAAGTTTAAGCTTCCTCATGCTTCTTACACGCGTGTATATTAGTATACAGAGATGTGCCGTCTAAGGATCAAGCATTGCATCTGGCGATAATGGTTACTTGTTTTGATTTTGATGAGATAATCCGTCTCTTCCTGAAGATAGGGTGGTAATTTGTGGATATATGGTATGATTAAATGATCCAGATATTCGGATATTCTCTATGTGGGATGTCCATTACCGGAAATTATCGGTATGCCATACAAATCATGTGGAAAATAACAGTCCTTTCAAGTGCACTGGATCCAGCGTGGGATCGCGTGCCCGGAATTGATTAAGATAAATGCAAAGATCTGACAACGAACAGTGCAAAACTAGTGTAACAAGCCATAGCGCTTTCGACTCCAATTGAGTCTTTGTCAAAGGCGATTGCAAAACAGAGACAAACAAGATGAACAATAAACACAAAAGAAAACGTTAAATTTGCAGACGTTTACATGAATATATCTAATGGAAGTATTGCTTTAAAAATTAGATGTAGGGCCTAATTGGTTTGAACTCAGGTGATACAATTGCAATCTAGTTGGTATTGGCCAACAAAAGTAGGAGAAATAGCGCCATCAATTTTCTTAATGTAAAGTGGTGTAGCCGTAGATTATATCCTAGATAATTCATTGTTTCTGTAATAACAGTCATAACTAATAATCACAACAATATCAAGAATACCAACAAGAACTACAAACAACAGTAGTAATTATAGGTGGGTGAGTGAATAATGAACTGAATGAACGAATTATTTTTTTGAAAATATGGGGACTCGAAACAAATGACGATTTTATTTGCGTGTGGAAACCCTTTTGGAGTCTTCTTGGTTTTTTAAGCAGCTTGCTTTCAGTGTTCTTAGGCGGCGTATCCAGTAAGATTCCTTTTTTATTTTCCTCTTTTCGGAACTCCAGTTGCTGTTGTGGGCAATTACAGTTTGTATTTTATCATTAAAAGTGTGGCCAGGATAAGAGAAGTGTTCTGCAACTGGACTTCTGTCCAGCTTCTTTGTCATCTAATTAGATTTGTAAAGATAGATCCTTTGATGACGCTTTTCAGTTTCTCCGACATGCAAAACAACTGAACCACTTCAGAAGTCCACATCCACCTTTGGGTTTCCCACAAGAGTCATAGAAATGCATGGCATCATCATGAATGTTCTAGTTTTGGGGTGAAAGTAAAAAACGATTTCTGCACAATAACTTAACTTTACCATATTCTACGTGTACAAAACTTTGTGGATGGCTTGCACAGGGGGAGAGGAAAAAAAAAGCTAATGATTCTGGAGTCAAAAAGTCAAAGGTGACTGAAAGAATAAAAATCGTTTCCGCACAATAATTTAGTTCTACATCACGTACCTTGACCAAACTGTGTGGTTGACTTGCACTTGGGGTTAGGAAGAAGCCTATTACTTTTGGGGTCAACGGTCGAGATCACTGTAACTTCAAGACGAAACACTTTCTGCACATAAATATACAATCTGCATACGAGACCTGAATCAAACTTTGTGGATGGCTTGCACTTAGGGTATGAAATAAATCAATCACTTTTGGGCTCCAAGGTGAAAGGTCGAGTTCACTGTGAAAGAAGAAAAATGATCTGCACAGAAATGTCAGTTATCTACACAGAGGACTATTAAACACGAGGTGGGCGTATATTGTGCCGTTCAGGTTACATTTGGTAACTTTCTGGAATTGGACCATTTTTTATTAGAACATTGCTAGCACAATATGCAAAAACTACATCAGGTAGAGAAATGAAATGCAGTATTCGCCTGAGATAATGTATATTAATATATATGGCAGCAAGATGATGATACATGTATATTGGTAGAAAAGTACATAAGAACAGCACACTATGTCTGAGCGTACCAAGTCTAGCAGTTATGGAGAAATACAAGATTTACTGAAGGTGTTAAATACACCCGTTGTTATGATAGCTACGCGGTCGCACACACGGCTCGATTAGAATCTACACTGAGGTAAAAAAACAAAAAAACAACGCGGCCTCTGAAAGCTAGCACAATACTTCCAACATCCCTATTCAGTCAATGCGGACTCACGGTTCACCTCGCCAAAAAGATCTGAATTGTATTTAGAAGAAAACGAGGTCTCTTCGAATTGTATGAATGTTTGTATGAGCATAGTAAATATTGGATTGGAAGTACGTTTGTGTGTGTGTGTGTGTGTGTGTGTGTGTGAGGGAGAGAGATATATTTAAAAGACGAAATTGCTATAAGCTTTTATTTAAGGAAAACAAATGTTTGTTTAAAACAAAGGTAAGTCTTACGGTTGGACATTGGTATTGCATAAATGTAAAGAAAAATGTTACTATCTATCACGAACTATGGTTTTATTTCACCGGAGAGGCACATTTGTGAAGTGCAATAACACATTCATTTGAGAGTTCTTGCAGTTAAAACTTAATATTTAAAATATTATTCAATTAGGAATCTTCAGAAGAAATAAAAATAATTATTCAAGTGTATGCAATAACCTAATGTTGAAATTGTTGCGAAATATTGTTTGCAGTTTTAAATTTCAAACTGTCTGAAGTTTGATGTTAAGGTTTTCATAATGCATTGCACCATTTCATTATCACAACATAAAGTTGAAGCATAACCTATATTATGAAAAATAATCATATTCGTTTTCTGTTTTAGTCTGAAAGATTGTTGGTTTTCGTTTCATAGTAGCAGTTACCAGTGCCATGTAATATTAAAGTCGTTTTTTTGGATAATAATGTTCATTTTTAAACAAGTGATCATGTTATGCCAAGTAATTGGTCGGATAATTAGCTTTCTTTTCTTGGAAAAAAAAAACAAAAAAACAAAAAAAAAAAACAGCTTTTGGTATTCGGCTGTAAAACTTGATCACATTTCAAATTTGGAAAGGAAATACCTTCTGGACAGTTATGTGCACTTTAATGGAACTTTATGTGAGGATAATACACACACTAAAGGTCCACATCCTACAAAATTCGCATACAGTGAAGACTTATGTTAGAGTTATATTCCCAGAAACTTGTTTAAAATTTTTTTTAATACCCCACACTTTCAAACTAAGGTATATGATGGATATCTCCATTTGTCTGTTCATCCAATATACTACCTTTCGCCAGAGATATCTTTAGCATATTAAGATGGAGAATATAAATTGTGTTGTTTTCGCTATGACTTAATGTAGATTCCTAGTTGTTATTTTAGAAAAAAGTGTCCAGAATATCCTGACCTTCTGCTACAGCTGTCTTTGATCTTTCGTATTTTCTTCAAAGATTTCTCAGTGATGCAAGAAGATAAATTAATTGAAATGATGTGTATATGCTAAGAATAATATCGCGTATTTTTTATATTTTTTATTGTGTACATAATTTTCTGATTATTCTGAATTTTCATTTACAATATTACGATGAAATATACGTGTGTCACCGCCCATCATTAGACAGCTTCAAGACTATAATAATAATAATAATAATAATAATAATAATAATAATAATAATAATAATAATTTTCCATGATTACAATGATTGTTACAGATGTTCTCTGCCTTGTTTTTTAAAAGTTTAGAGGCAGACTCTCAAAAGAGGTATACGAACTTGCTCCATATAAATTGCATACTGATCTACTTTCTCCTGAGACAGATATATAGTTTTATATATATATATATATATATATATATATATATATATATATATATATAAACTTTACCTACCTATCTTCATACATGCATACCTATCTACACACATTCATAGAGACATACATACATGTTTTATGTTGGAACATGGGATGATTGGTGGACTGATACAATAATGTCTCTAATATGATCATGGTTTGGAGAGTTTCATGTAAAAATGCAACTAAATATACTTTTTTAAAGTTTTGTTTTCATTTTTGTTTTTTGAAACGGCATTAATTATTTCATTTGGAGAGTCTACAATGGTTCATTCTATTCAGGTAAGGATCAACAATTAACAACTCTAGTTCAAACATAGAGCTTTTCTATTGAAATAATGCAATTGCACAAGCCCAGTAAGAACTGTAATGCATAAAGGTTCTGATTACACTTCATTGTCGTCTTTTATACAACAATAATTGAGGCTTTAGCCTTAAGATCAATGTTTCAAGGTAGCAAGGGTAATTAAGGACTATACATGTCATTTTGTCACATACTGACAATATTTATGTGTGCTGGATGAAAAAACTTGGAGTATAGTAAATCATTATCATCATTTCAAGAATCAAGAAGAGACTGCAAGTACAGTGTGTATCTATTCTAATATTCAGCGATGTAACGTATCGAGTATAAATGGCCTGTATGAGCAGCAAAAGCTATTCACGGAGGACACTCAAAGGATGAAAATATCTCTTTCTGTGTGGACTGGTGTTCTTTATACATAAAGGTTGAATACGAAATTAAAACTTAACAACAGGAATGTATTACATGACTATTGTGTCGGATATGTTATTATGCCTATATCATAATTTTTGTATATTTAACAGGTATAATAACACCTCGTGGATTGTTGCAAATAATTCGCAAGAGGCACAGTTTTATGCCGTATTTTCCCAGACTGTCATTTGCAAATTCTCCATCCAGATACAGTCTGGGTAGACGGAAACAAAGTCATCTCACTACTCTATTCTGCGCTTTTGTTAAATAAAATCCGTACATTTTGCTATGTGATAAATAAAATCTAATGTGCTCATTTCAAACGACATTTATGAAACTTATCGAACAGTTTCAATCTTTCGGTTCCCAAGGCTCGCAGGAGATAAGCATTATTCGACTCGTTTCATAAGCTAAATTTAAAATGAGTACTCAGGTAACATCCTCTGTTTGCAAATATGTTCCATCTGACCAGTTGTCCATGATATGAATGTGTCCGCTAAGGCAGGCTAAAACATAGGCCATTAGTATTTGTTTATTTTTAATTTACAAAATAAATCCAATACCTTACCCCACGCGAATAAAAAAGATGTAATAACCACCATAACCCTACTATCCTTATATAAGAAAACAAAATCTGAAAAAAATCAGGCCCACCATGACTTTACTGTCAACCACTTTATGGATAATAATCCTAGACCTCAATATTAAAATATTCAATATCAACGAGAAAAATATAGACATCCAAATTTAAATATAAAAAAATAGTGACGGAAGCAGCCCCACGCTTGTCACCCACTTTTTATATTTTAAAATGTATACAATATAACCTATACAAAATAAAATAAACTTTTATAATTTTTCACTCGTTTTTCAAAAATATTCTTTCTTGATCTATAATTACAAGCTGAAATTTAATTGGAGTTCCCGCGTGACAATTTATCTATTCATTAAAATATTTTGTTAAAGGAAGTGAAAATGTTAAACCAGAAAATACTCAGCACCTGAACATTAACGCCCAAGTCTGGGTGTAGGCACTATAACCTTCTATTCAGTCATTACATGATATCCACTCCACTCTATTTGTATCCCTTAACACCCAAACTCTCAAATATCAACGTCAATGGTTAGGCACTATGACCTCTTATTTAGTCAGTTCGTATACCCCCACCTTAATACACAGAATTTTCAAATTCCAATGCTAAAACGTAAACAACTAGGTATAAACAATAACGCGTTGGTCATATCTACGCCAACAGGCCATCACTAAAAAAATTAAACCATGTACAAATGTTAAATACGGTATTACAGGTAACAAGGAAGTAAATGTTACTTTTCATAATAATAGGTATAATTCTAACAATGCGGTATGATATATAATGCAGTAAAAATAAGCATTGTCATGAAATGTGAATACTTGGAGAGAGAGAGAGAGAGAGAGAGAGACTCACTTAGTCCACACGTGGATGCAATTAAGTAGTGTTATATATATATATATATATATATATATATATATATATATATATATATATATATATATATGCGTGTGTGTATAAGTATATTACATATTTTAATAACATTTGCGACTCAGATAATCAAATTATATCAGTTTATGGCAAATATTATGGATTACTCATGAAAACTAAAGTAGACTTATTTGCTTGAATTACAGAAATAACTAAAGCTTATTTTTAAGCCAATTGACTACCAACATAATCTAGTGGATAATGTCTCCGATTTTGCATCTCAGCATGACTAAAATTGTATGTTTGAGACCCATCATAGGCATATAATACACACACACACAGATATATGTATATATATATATATATATATATATATATATATATATATATATATATATATATATATATATATATATATATATGTTCATTGTGAACACGTGTTCACTCTCGTGAGTTTGTTGTTACCATGGCACCAGAGTGTTACTTTTATTATTTTGTGTATTTACATCTTTTTAGTATGCAGTGTTTAAATAACACAAATCATTTTTATTTTTGGTCCAAGATTTCAGCCTTTTCGCCCCCTCTTTTGGACTCTAAAAATCGTTTTGTATTCTACTTAAAATGAGAGAACTAGTTTGATTTTACTAGAGAATACTAAAATATGGACATTTGAAAACCATGGACTTTCTAAATCACATTCCATACAAAAATTAATTTTATTCACACTGCTTGACTTTTCGTTTCCTTTTGTGAGGTATCGGTGTCACAGAATGACAATAATCATGACGGTGGGGCAGATAGATGTTTTTGTTTCTAAAAGCAAATACCCTTGTGCAGTTTTTGTTTCAAAATTGTGTCGTTTTACATCTAATATGCAAGTTGTGTTTCTATTCAGGTCGATTGACATCAAGGCTTGTGTGACAATAAAACTTCTTCGTATTTAACTACTGTGCATTTATGATGAATATTTACTGTACAATTACATAGCAACAGTATAAATATACTCTACAAATCTTCCCGTTATTTCGTTATACTTAAGAGCCACTCACCAGTCATCCGATTAGCTCAGCTTTTTACCACTCATGAAGCCATACTTTTTTTAATCTGATTTTGATCAAACTTCATATATAGGGTTATATGATCAAGGTCTTACATGAGCTGTATAACGCACATGATCTACACATATTAATAAGGTGATTTTGCATGTGACTGGCCGAGCTAGAGACTGTATTTCTGACCTTTGTTTTGATCAATCTTGGTAAATAGGCTTAAATCATTCAGATCTTGGATGCGTAAAATAATGTGCATCTGATTGGTTGGGCTTGTCCACATTTGAGCAACTATATTTTTGAACAGAATTGTTAAATAAAACTTACTAAATATATCATTTAAATATTAAGTTTTAAGCTTATATCATCAGGATATATAATTTATTTTATTACAAGCAATATCTATGGATATTAATAAGGTGATCTTGCTACGATTGGCTGACTTTCTAACCACCTGAGAGACTGTGTTTCTGACTATATTTTAATCAAACTCCGCAATAATTCTTATATCGTCAAAATGTTTGATGATTTCATTATTAGCAAGGCCTCTGCATATTTATAAGGTGAACTTGCATCTGATACGGAGATGTTTACCACTCTAGAGACTTTGTTTTCGATAGGAATTTAATCAAACTGACTAAATAATAGGCATATATCGAGATCTTGGTTGAATGCTGGTTTGGAAGAAAATCCCAGCCCCCAACGCCCTCCATCAATTAAATGCTCAGTCTCTTATATATATATATATATATATATATATATATATATATATATATATATCTCTATATATATATATATATATATATATATATACACAATTTAGACATAATTGGGGAGGTGAAATGCGAGTATGCATTCACTATATTGCTGTTGGAAGCGTAGTGATACGTTTTTTGTGCGACCAGTTTGAAACGCACGAACTAAGTTGTAACAATATTTATTTTAGTGGATGCGTTTTTTAAAATGAGTGTAGATTTTAAACAGGCCGTTTGCGCATCAGCGTAGCTATCGTGACAACAAGTGAATTTGATACATTCATTAAATCTTGTAGATCTCTATAACTGTTAACTTGATATGTTGAGACTTATTACAATGTGTTTATGTCCTTTATTACCCAATATACACTTATCACCATCTTGGTGCCATACACATAATGTGTGTTGCTCCAGGTGACGGGCTAGATCTCATCAGCGTAAGGAAAATATGAATATACTAATCTTTTTATTTTCATGCATACCGCTCAAAGCAAAATATTAATGAAGGGTTGATCATAGCGCAATTTGAACCCAAATTTCTACTCGAACACTTCCATTTTCATCTGTTTGTGGTGGATATACCCGGAAGTCACGACAATATGAAACAAGGATTATCGATAGCGATGTACCCATAATACAAACCTGGTAGTATGACCTATAGTGTAATGTAAATGGAACTATATGAATATTTTCCTACTTTTTCATAAAGCAATCTCCATCTTTTCCATGTTATTACGGGTGGATCGATATTCGGGATGAACTCATTGTTGCTATATATTATGTACTATTGCTTATTTAAACATAAGTTTCCACTAGTCTTTATTTAGGTCGGGAAAGTTGAATAGTTTTTGCGAAATGAATGGCATTGTTACTCTTTGAGAGATAGAAGTGGTGGGCTGGAAGTAGCTTGTTACAAAATGTAAGCCAGGTAGACACCTCGATATGTGCGGAGCTGAATTATACCGATAGAAGGAATAGTATGTCGATGTTATGGGATAGTTGCAACAATTATACCACAATTGACATTAATTTACGCTGTCGACGAATCAATGTAAAGTTCGTAGATTACCTATCTTTGTTGTTGTCGTCTGCTAACTAGCTGCATAACCTAACTAGTGCAAGTTATAACCAGCATATCAATATCAGGATCAACATTTTGCGTTTAAATTCTTCGAGCAAAGGGAGGACAGAAAAAGTGTTCTTTTGGAAGTAGATTTTAAAACTAACAACAAATATAGTCAAAAATTGCACAAAGTTAAAAAATTTCTTCTAAACCGTGACTAAGAGACGCAATTGCTTTTGCACAGCAATTGCTAGCAAAATGCTCGCTAATATGGTTCGCTATTATAAG
The DNA here is from genome assembly GCA_029931535.1 of Margaritifera margaritifera. Lineage (NCBI taxonomy): Eukaryota > Metazoa > Mollusca > Bivalvia > Unionida > Margaritiferidae > Margaritifera > Margaritifera margaritifera. The sequence goes on along the minus strand of JAQPZY010001636.1, from coordinate 121,233 downwards.
ATTGCATTTTTGGTACAAGTATCAGATCGCTAATTATTAAATGAGCAGAGTTCCAGCCTCGAAGTGGGGTAACATTGGATACCGTACTTAATACTAGGAGATCGGGACATTGGCTGCAATATCAACGTGAAGTTTTAAAAATAATATTTTTAAAATTAATTTTCCGAGACCTTTTCAACTGATACATAGATTCTGTCTGTGCACGTACACGATTTAAATTTGTGCGGCAGGGTAAAATTGTCTTATGGCTACCAGGTGCGAAAGTGAAGATTGAGGCAGCTTTTATCGATACATAGCCTTAGTGACATTTATCACAAGAAAATGTTCAGAAAGTTTGTGCTTACTTCAATCAAGAAGAATATGTGTTGTGCACTGGGTCATAAAGTGCAGAAAATAGTTTTATTTTCTGAAATATTAACATTTATGTCAACAGAAAATGATTTAGTAATCTGATCCCCAACATATTTATTTGAGAGTTGTTGAATTTTTGAAATATTATTTCTTTAAAAATCGTCGTCGGAAATAAAAATAATTATTCACATGTGTGTAATGCTGATATTGTTGAGAAATATTTTCGAAATCTTAACTACACCGTATTTTTTAACTAAAAACTGTCTAAAGTATTATGGTAAGGTTGACATGAAGCATTACACTGTTTCATTACCACAACAAAAGGTGAAGTTGAAATACACCTGTGTGATGAAAAGAATTCATATATGTTTATTGTTTTAGTACGTAGGATTGTTGGTTTTCATTTCACAATAACAGTTAGCAATGTCATGTTATGTTAAAGTTGTATTTTTGCATATCAAAATTCAGTTGTAAAGAACAAATTATGTTATTCTTAGTAATTGGTCTGAAAATTTGCTTCCTGTCTAGGGAAAACAAAACACTTTGTTTCAAAATTTTGGAACTTGTCTGTAAAACGCTTGACATCATTTGAAAAGGGAATATCTTCTGGACTATGGTGAGCACGTAATTAAGCTTTATGTAAGGATCATACATACAGCAAAGGTCTCCATCCCATACACTTAGTGAAAAAGCTATTACTAACCCACCCCTTCGGCCTGGAAGCCATGCTGGATTCATCCCTTTGTCTTTTCATCCAATGCACTAACTTTTGTCAGAGATTTATCTTGCAGATTAGGACAGGGCTATAAATTTGGTTTATATGTTCGCTATGACTTCTTGCAGATTAGGACAGGGCTATAAATTTGGTTTATATGTTCGCTATGACTTCTTGCAGATTCCTAATTGTCATCCTGAGCTTCTATTATAACTCTTTCTTTGATCTGTCATATTTTCGTCAACGATTTCTCGGTGGTGCATGAAGATAAATTAATTGAAATTAAGTCTGTATGCAAAGCATTATATAGTGAAGTTTTTGATTATCTTCTGCTCAGCTATGGCAAACTATCCTAGTTCCCCAACTCAACCGACTTACCAAATTGTAACAAACATTACGACGAAATATAAGTGCCACTGCCCATCAAAGCACAGTTTCAAAACTATGTCCTGTCATCTTTTCTACAACCGGATGAAACTCGCTCAGTTGTTTGAGATAGCCCCCATACTGCAGAATAGGTATATATACAACCCAACAGTGTGTATGCATTCGTAGTGTTCCCAGTTTAGGTTCATGAGAGTAAATGGGGAATTTGGGATGTATATCTGTTGTGAGGCAGTGTATCTAGTAGTTGTTGGGTGTAAGGTGTGTATGTTAGTTGTGATATATTGCATATAATGGTCTTGATGTACGATATATATGTACCACTTGTGAGACAGTGTATAAATTATATGTAGGTCTTATTGTTACACATTTCCTATTTACAGTAGGTGTAGGTCTTATTTGTTGAATACATATTGGTATATGGAATGTGGGTTCTTGTGTGGCCGTGTACAGAGCAATTGTTGAACACAGCATGTATATATGTAATGGTGTAGTGTATATGATAATTGTGGGGTGTAAGGTATATGCTATTGGGTTGTTGGGTATATATGTTAGTGGGGTGTAGGGTATATATATTAGTTGGATGTTGGACAGTATATGTTAGTGGGGTGTAGGGTATATATATTAGTCGGATGTTGGACAATATATGTTAGTGGGGTGTAGGGTATATATATTAGTCGGATGTTGGACAATATATGTTAGTGGGGTGTAGGGTATATATATTAGTTGGATGTTGGACAATATATGTTAGTGGGGTGTAGGGTATATATATTAGTTGGATGTTGGACAATATATGTTAGTTGGGTGTAGGGTATATATATTAGTTCTATTTTGGACAATATATGTTAGTGGGGTGTAGGGTATATATATTAGTTCTATGTTGGACAATATATGTTAGTTGGGTGTGGGGTATATATATTAGTTGGATGTTGACAATATATGTTAGTGGGGTGTAGGGTATATATATTAGTTGGATGTTGGGCAATATATGTTAGTTGGGTGTAGGGTATATATATTAGTTCTATGTTGAACAATATATGTTAGTGGGGTGTAGGGTATATATATTAGTTCTATGTTGGACAATATATGTTAGTGGGGTGTAGGTATATGATAGTTGTGTTGAATAAGATATATATGTTAATGGGGTGTAAGGTATATATGCTAGTGGGTGTAGGGTATATATGTTAGTGGGGTGTAAGTATCTATGTTAGTGGGATGTAAGGTATCTATGCTAGTGGGGTGTAAGGTATATATGCTAGTGGGGTGTAGGGTATAAATGTTAGTGAGTGTATCTATGCTAGTGGGGTGTAGTAATATATGCTAGTGGGGTGTAGGGTATATATGTTAGTGGGGTGTAAGGTATATATGCTAGTGGGGTGTAGGGTATAAATGTTAGTGAGTGTATCTATGCTAGTGGGGTGTAGTAATATATGCTAGTGGGGTGTAGGGTATATATGTTAGTGGGGTGTAAGTGTCTATGTTAGTGGGGTGTAAGGTATCTATGCTAGTGGGGTGTAGTTATATATGCTAGTGGGTTGTAGGGTAAATATATTCTCTTATAATTTCAGTATTTTCTTCATTCCCGGTCAACTAGTAAACAATGTATAAAATATGATCACTTTTCGGAGATCATTCGTCTAACAATTATTAGGCAGTGTCTTACTTGTCACATATTTTCTCGGTAACGGAACTCAAGTACCTCAGTATTTATAAAAATGTGTATGCTTACGGATTTGTATAGGTGGCGGCACATGTAAAATACCCCATATATATATATATATATATATATATATATATATATATATATATATATATATATATATATATATATATATATATACGCAATAAACTGACAACGAACAGTTCAAAACTAGTTTTCAACTAGCCTAAGCGCTTTCGACTCTCGTTGAGTCTTTTTCAAAGGCAAACACAAAATAGAGACAAAACAAACAATAAACACAAACAACGTTGAAATTACAAAAGTTTACATAACTATTTCTACGGAAATTACATCTTGAAAATGTCTGTTGTGTCGTCTAGTTCGCTTCAACTCGACTGCTGGTACTGCAACTTGATAGGTTTTGACCTACAAGGGATGAGCCATATCGCCGTCTGTTATTTCATGTAAATTGGTGTAACTGCAGATTATATCCCGGATATTTCATTGTTTCCGTAGGGCGAGTAATGACCATAGCAATAATTATACCTGGAAGAACTACAAAAAAAAAAACAAAAAACAAACAAAACAAAACAGTAGTAATTATAGGTGAGTGAGTAACTAACGAGCAAAATTAATGAATGATTTAATTGAAAATATGGTGACTATAAATAGATGATGATTTTATTTGCGTGTGGTTGTTTTTTTTTAACAGTCTTGATGATTTAAGCCGCTTGGTTTCAGTGTTCTAAGGCGGCGTATCCAGTAAGATTCTTTTTCTTTCCGGTATGATTTTTTTATAATACTTGTGATTTAGCTTGCGTGCACCATGGGCCTACCTGAAGAGTTATGAGCCTGGCTGCATGCTGCGGGTGCGGCTGCACGTGATCAAAACGCACCTGACCAGTACGTTCTCGCGAATATTGCTTGAAGTGTGCCAGGAGCCTCAACATAGTACAGAACATATCATCCTCTTTGCCACATTAGTTCTGAAAGACCAGCACAACCCGGCGTGTGAATTCGAAAAACGGAACTATCTGTGAAAGATATCGCGGCTAAACAGTTGTGTAATTTCTTGAATTCATATACTCTCTACAATTAGCCTTCAGGGGTCTTGCACCCCCACCCAGCCGAGTTTCTAGACTGTATATACTATGGGAGCAGTAGTAAAAATGTTTGTTGTGAAAAACGTGTGTCTGGTTGATGAGTGAAAGAACAAAGTGTCTTTTCTAGTAGTAATTAGCTTCCCTTCTGTGTCGGCATTTACTGTCGCAGTCGATCTTTTTTGTCACGTTTGTGGTAGAAAGGCCAAAAAGTTTGACGTACTCAGCTCTCTCACAGAGAGCGGTAAGCCGAAACATATTATATCCATCGCAGAAAGTTTTAATCTTTGATTACACAACACACGTTTTAATTTAATGAAACTCGCTCACAGAGCTCAAACATACCACATGCACTGCAGAATGTTTACATCACCCGGATGTTTACTCCTCTAAGTGAGGCATACTACGAATGTTCGCCCGCCCACGCATGTATTAGTTTATAATAAAGTAATAGTAAAGTGAGAGCGAGGCCTAGTCCCCTCGAGTCCAGCGCAGACCGTGGAGACACTAGATAATTAGTTGGTTTACAATGGCAATTTAGAGGAGCCGTAGTATGACCAATACCGAAAATGTGATCATATGATCATATTATTGACGCATTCGTGCCCTTGGCAACTTTGATTGTAGCAGCCTTGGTTGTGGTTGGGTTGGGTTGGGTATGTACGCATCAAAGCCGGCTCATCGGAACGAAAATGTTAACAGTGGTTCTGGTAGGTTACGACTTTAAACTGCAAACATGCAGGCCATATCGAATAAGGGCGATAGCATGTGAGGCGTCTTCGGTTCTTTCAAAGGTGCTTAAAAGCAGGCGAAAATGCACAAATAGGCCACTTTTGCATCGCTTTTGTGCCGCATTTTCCCGTTATTAAAAGACAGCATCGAATGACGGGGGCAAACTGAGGATAGACTTCGAGTCAGAAAGCTGTCGTTCCTACGGCTTTGTTGCTTTGACGGTCAAAACAAAGCTTATTATACATTTCCAGCGAGATTTTTATGATCCCTTCGCCAGCTTCTGCTGTTCAACGGGCTATTCATTCGTTTTTCTGCTAGTATATGCCTTGTGCGACGCAGTCCGTATTTCATTTTTCTTGGTTGTGTATTTGTCGACTTAATTAATCGAGAATGAGCTTGAACTCTTCATCAGAGATGGCGTTGTCGCTTTGTCGTGTAGCGCCTTCGATATGTCGTCCAAGTTTTTGTGTTGAACTTTGTTTCAGCCAAGATGCGAATTCCATCGTGGTTTTTGGCTTTCATGTATGGACCACAGCTTAAAGTAGTGATTTAAAGTGCAATTGCAAAGAGAAGAGAACTGCAATGATTGTTGACAATATTCTAATCCCCACCACACTGGTGCCCAGAGACATAGCCGTCAGCGTGGTGTCAACACCATCCACACCGTTTACTGAGCGCTTGTACTTTTTTGTACTGTTCAGCCTCAGTCCGTAAGGAAGTTTCAGCCTCACGAAATTTGTTTAGGCAAAAATCTTGTGGGTCCTGCAGCTTTTGGTACAGCGATATTATTACAATTCCTCTCTGAGGAGCGTGATATGAAAGTTTAATTGATCCGAACGAGGTGGGGGTTAGATGTTCTGCGGATACGCACCTCTAACCTGTCGCCGTGGCTTACTTGACCAAGTACGATGAGGTTGAAGAATATGTCAGTTCCCTTTATATCGGTAGATTCAGAAAAGACACGGTATTCAACACGTCCGGCAGTATGCTCGTCAAAAGTCACAACCAGCGTGCCTTTTATCCGCAGTTTTAGCGATCGTTTGTCATTTTTGGTTGACTAATGTGACGCGACAGAGCATGTTCTTTCTGAAGATCACACGGTTATTCAGTCTGGTGTTCAATTGATAGAAGGCGTTGCATACCCCAAAGGAAAGATTATTGCCGAGGACGTTTCCCCAAATACATCGTCGGCATTATAGTAGCGGTCCACTAAGGGCAGTACTTTTGGCTGTTGTGTCGGCAGCAAAAGCGCAATTACCACAAGCTGACGGCGGATCAGCTTAGGGTGCTCTGGGTGGTCCCAGTGCTAAATGTATATCTGTTTTGCATTCTCGTTCCATCCCAATCTAAACCGGTACGTGTCAACCCCTATCTGGTACAGGTACTCTTCCACCAATGGTTTGTATTTTTTGTCGATGTCTACTTGTTTTGCGAACTATTCCAATACTCCGTCGTTGATCTCAAGATTGTCGGGCGGCACCAATGATTCGTGTGGTACGTTTGGTTGCTCCGCCACGGCTTTATTTCACCATTAGTGGGAGTTCTAATTGCGAAATCAAAGATGGTTAGAGTGGTTGAGAATCCCGTGGGCTGTGCATTTGACGTTAAGGCCGTCACACCTAATGGCGTCTCTGGCGGCAAACTTAGATGCAAAGCTAGTTGTAAGGCTTTCGTGTGAGACATTAGCCAGTACGACAGTGCTGTCATTTTGTGCCATATAGGCCCCATTTTCACGGTTTTCAAGCAATGCCGACGTTCTGTCACCGCGACTCCCATGGCGGTTAATGAGGTAAAACCGGCGCCCGGGATGCTGATAGTATCGTTGTCATTGCTGAGTGTAACACCAAAGTCTTGCGTTGAGTCCCAGCGATAGTAATCAGACTCATTTATTTCCGTAACCCCACCAACCGACTTTATTTTGTCGGCTGTTAAGTACACAACGACAACCTCGAGGCCGGGCATTTTGGCCATTTGGGACAAACTGGGGCAATGGCCCTGAGGCGACCGCAGCGTGGGTACTAAAAAGGCCAAGACCACGTAGAGTGATAGTGCACTTGTTGCGGCGCGAGCGCTAATACTTCATTTCAAGGGTGATAGTGCACTTCAGCATATTACCTGGTGTTCGTTTCTCATCTAATATACGTATGGAGAACTCATGGATGCCGCCTTCATGTAATCTGTGCCAATGTGATTTTCCATAGGAGATAGTATGCGTGTCCCCGTAGGACTCATCAGCCACATAAATAACTTGTAGTAGGTACTGTTTTTCCCATCAAGAATACTCACAGTTGTGTTTATCTGATCGAGGTGGACATAAAGCCGCGGAACGTGAATAAAAGCTGAGGAATTGGGTGCTTAGTATGTGTTTGTGTCTGACAAAACTAGTTCAAAGGTCGTATTTGTGGGAAATCCAAAGATGTTGGCGAGCTGTCCGAGATAAAGCAACGCGGTTCGGGTAGGGAGCGTGATGCTGACCCACCTGGTCGCCGCATTGTACTTCGCATTCATTCCATGCATGGAAGCCTGCATTAGTTTTTCGATCGTTTTAATGTTGTAATACCCATCGGGATCGGTGACGGGTTCCTTAATGTCAGTGTGGCTCTGGTACACCTAAAATCTATTGTTACTAAGCTCAGCCAAAATGTTGAACCATCGTGGTCTGTACGTGATCTCCTGAGCTCTACGTGCGTACTTGAGTCGGTGCGTATCACCTGTTCTAGAACCACCGGAACAACTAGAGGATTGTTCAGTACGACAAATATTGTCAGAACCGAACCAGCACTTGTTTTTTGCGTAACAGTCTACCAAAATGTTTTCACAGAGTTTAACGTGGACCAAAACTCAAACTCGCTCCAGCAAATCTCCTACGATGGGCTGGGAATGATGTATTACTATTCCACGGAACACGGAACAGCACATCCAGAAACAGTTAGTTTTACAAGCGAAATGATTGAGCGATATGAGTTGAAATTTGACCACTACTCGCCGGGGCCAGGAGCAGAAAATGGATTGGCAACGTTTAAGTTGGACAAATCACAAGGCTTTATCCAATCTGGAGTAGAGCGTCTAAACGGTGGCGTTCTGGCATAGTCTGGTCCATCCTGTCCGTGTAAGCTGAAACTCGAAACACGATAGTGGGGGCAGGGAACGCTTTTGACGCACAGAGGCAGTTTCTTGCAAACGCAGAAGAAATGATCGCCCACGAATCAAACATCCAGGAGTCAATACAAAAGTACCAGGAAACGCTCGGATACGCCAGAATCAAGCGATATTATGTGATCGGCCTCTACAAGATTCCTATCGACATGGAGCTTAAAGTCAACTCGGACAAGGAGTATACCAAGAAACTTCTTATAGCGGAGGACACCATGGCGCTAGGCACCTACGTCAATATTAATTCGACAATGATTCTCACACAATCGTCTGCACAAGTGTATAACGCACATCAACCGCAGCAGACGAAGCCCCACCAGGTCGGCTTTGACTAACCCGCACATTCCGCGGCAGTAGCACAAACCTGCATTATACAAAAAGAGCAAGCATCAAAAGAAGTCAAAGAATACGGTGCTAATAAAACGGCATTAGTCGTTGGTGGTATTGCTATGGGGCTTGCGGCCATCTGGTTGCTTCGCCCCTGAACGCCATGCTCTATCTTTCTGGCTTTCTGGCTATAGTGGATTTATCGTTCAGTTCATTTATCTTGTGTTTATAGAAAATAATAGGAAGATAATGACAAAAGTCAACAAAAGATAAATGCTACAGTAGAAGCGTCACCACAACCAAATACGGAACCGTCAGCGTTACCGAAGTTGGAACCGTCAGCAGTAACAAAATCGGAATCGTCAGTGGTATCATCTCAGGAAGCAATGCGGGTCATTATGGTTAAAATTCCAGGTACAGTCGATGCTGGTAAAAGACTTGCTGCTATGATGAAACAACGCCGGACTGAGAAAAAGCTGACACTCACGTCTCTCCAGTGCAGGCAAGCTCAGCGACCGCTGCACCATTTCAAGATAGCGCGATGCCATCTTATGCTTCCTGGGTTGGCCTAGCTTCGGCGGCTGGGATCGCGTATGCCTTATTCCGTGGCCCGACATAGGGCCCGACGGAACGACAAACGCCGTGGGCGCCGACAACCTCTATTAGACAGACCCTCGACCCTTTTCGTATGGAAAAAAGTTTGCAAAACACAAGATGTCTACACCACTGTACGACAAGACCTTGGAAACCTCCTTTACCATGAAGCAGTACTCGGCGGCTTTGAGGCTGGGTATACGATGATTGCCAACGCTTGCTAAAAATGAAACTCACCGACCTTGACCGCCTAGACTTCGAGAACGTAGCAAAATCATTTATCATCACAGCGCTGAGCTTTTGAACACATAACATGCTAATAAAACAAGGCATTATTCCTGCTAATATCATCTTGGCTGCCTAATGGCCGTCGCCGTTGGTATGATGATTGGCTCGGATTATCTGATTGAAACTACCTCTTCGCTCAGTTAAATAAAAAAGTTTCGAAGAGGAACTCGCCCGCCATGTCAAGGCTGAGGAAGACCTCCAAACTGTGCAGTCTGAGTTCAGTCGCAAGTGTGCCTTGCATCAAGATTACCTGAACGAGAGACTGCTCGCCAAAAAGCATGTTCAACGAGCTTACCAATAGGGCGGCGAGCTATACGCGAGCACCTTATGGGTGCCGTGACTGTGCTTGTAGCGAAGCACAAGGCTTCCACCGTGCGCAGGGCGTTGTGGAGAGGTTAAACCGTACTCTAGCCGAGCAGCTGTTTGAGCACCAGCACTACCAGGAGATGTTGTATTCGGAGAACGAGACTAAGTGGGTGCGACGGCTACCTGCTGTTGTGGCGGCCCAAAATAGCAAGGTAACACAGCTTAAATACCATGGTGCGGTGCATATATGCCCCTGGTGAGCAATACCGTGCTACGATAAGTGTACACCCTGGCTGATAGGTTTGACATTCCAGGCCAGCCATCTATAAACCACCTTTCTGGGAGTGGTTCTCCGCGTAGAATCTTCCTTCGTGATTAACTGGAGATTGCGCCTGGAGTTACTCAGATACCACCTAAAAGCATTCTTGGCCCAGGCCAAAGGACCCGTTGATGTACTCCCCCTCTCTGGCATGGGTGAAAGAGGGTGGCTGCAGCTGGTTGGTGGGGTGCGTTGCGTCGCCACCACCAATAAGGTGAAACAGTCGCTGCGGATTCTTGGCAACATTGCTAACGAGTGCCTCGAAGAGTGGCGGCAAAAACTCAAGCTTCTCAAAATATATGCCAACTGCGTTCTTAGCGACCGGCATCACTACCAGTTACATCCGCTACCGCAGCATAGGCAGACGCTGCCTACAAGCTTCTGGATTATATCAGCCAAGCTACCAGGTTATGTCTTTTCTCTCTCTCTCTCTCTCTCTCTCTCTCTCTCTCTCTCTCTCTCTCTCTGTGCAATTGTGGATGTAGGGTGGTCTTGGTTATGTGGTATTCACCCATTTTGTGGTGGTCGCTGTGTATGGCGGTCAACTGATGATGGAAGACATTCCAGTTGGTAAAGGCAAGTAGATGCAGTTCGTGCCGCAGGTCGTTGTTCACGACAGCCTATAAAACACCCTTGGCCTTTCGGACATCATCTGATATCTTTTTCTCCTTGATGGTAGCTGTTGTGCTTTCCAATCGTCTATTGGTACGATCCGAACGCTCCAGCGCTTGAGCTGGCACTTGTGCAAACGCAGGTAAGATTCCACGATGTAATCGGTGCACTCTTAAATGCTGCACATCTTCGGGCGGAGCCAGACTAATTCTGCGGTCGGCGTTCCGTTGCATTCGACTATTTTGTTAATGCTGCTGAACACTGGCTGACCGGGTAGTCGTTGGTGTCGTCCAGGGGTGCGGCGTCCTCACCCATGTCCCGGTATAGATCTTCTGTTTCCAGGCTCATGAACAGACTATCCGTGTCCGTGTACAACAGGCTCACACTTTCGCCATACCTGGCTTGGACGCGGTTGTAACAGAAGTTATACAGTAATAGCTTGCTCAGATTCATGTTGACAATCCCGAGTTGATTGGGCAATTGAACTTAAGGTTGGCTATTTTGATTGGAAGCAAAAAAGGTTGCCGCTGAAGAATTTCCGAGTTTTAAACACTGGGTCGGCCACCAGGTGACGCATCTTGTCATCTTCGCCTTCCGACCTCACCAGATCCACCCGGATCCACTTTCTCTGGTTTTCCATGGTTTTACCAAAGACCGGGGTGTTCATCTGCTTGAAGAAGTCCCTCACAAAGCCAGTCTTTGCCTCGGTTCTAAGATCAGCGTTGAGCTGGATGTACAGCGCCATAAACGCGCTTTGGTCAAGCTCCAGTGCTCGTTGGACCTTGATGACGCGCATCCCGAGACTGGTGTAGAGCTTGACACTCCTATAATGGTCTACATAACGTTCCTTTTCGCGCAGGCTGGAACTAGCTTTGTGCACTCATTGAATTACCCCCCCCCCACCCCCACGCTCGCCTCCCAGTTCATTCGCTAAACCACGTTGATAGTCGCTCAGCCAGCTCTTCTGAGACGCACAGTGCCCCTGGGGCCAGCGGGTAGTCGTTGTACGCGTCATGGATCTTCTCAGGGTACTCCAGGTTGACCTCAAGGATGTAGCCCTTGGGTGCTTTGGCCGCTATTGTTTCAAGATCTGACTGGTTGACTCACTTGAAACCGCTAGCTGGCAGGTTCTGCATCATCGCCCATTCATAGAGGTTATTGACGTTGAGGTGGGTTATCCAGTTTTTTTACTTTTCGCTGTCGTTGTCTGGGCACATCGGGTTATTCGCTTTTGCGTGAAGCCGGCTTACCATCTAAATACCGCCACTGATGCCCTTCTCGGCAGACAAGTGCATGTCGACGTCGGTAAATAGCTCGAGCTTAACAAGTCTTCTTCAAGAGGGCGTCCCAGCTTATTCCCAGAGAGCTGTAGTAATGGGCTGTGTTGAGGTCATATTTTTTCACCAATGTGTCCCAAAAATCCTCAAACACGTCAGCCAGCAGAATCTCATCGGTCTTCAGGTAGAGATCGTCGTAGTCTCCAAGGTTCTGGCATGTAAACGCCTTGCACACAATCTTCGATCGTGCTCGTGGTCTTTGTTTCGATTCCTGCTCCTGTGAGTTGGCTGTAAAAGGCCTTCATCGGCGGACGCTGGGTTTCTTCAAACCGCTCCCAGCTGTTCATGTATTCGTACGGTTAGATATCCTTTTGGTAACAAGCTCAATATTGTGCTCTGCTGTTCCAACGGTGTATTTGTTTTTTGCTGAGGCGCTAAGCGAATCTTTGCACGCCGTGGCTAGATTTTCTGGCTAGCTTGTCGAGGTTGCTGCTCATAAACTGGAGACTGTCGACAAACTGCAACTGCCCCGTGGAAAACACCATGTTGTTTCCATGTTGCTTGGAATGGCCCTGATCTTTCCCATTGAGGCTGTGCCGGTGGCCTCCATGATGAGGTGACCGTCGTAGCCGCGCAGGTTATGAATCATAACTGGTACCATCACTTTTCTAGGCAGATGTACAACTTAAGATTGAATGCTTTGTGGGCCGCTGCTCGGTACTTTTGCTGGTTATGTGGCAGTGGTCCCGCACCCGGTCGGCCACCAGTTCTTCACCACAGATGTGGCGGTCTTTCGCTTCTTAAACATTCCTCTGGTGGTTGTCTTTCGCTTCCTAAAAAATCATACTGTGGTCCCTGACCATGATTATTTCTGCGGGGTTCCGCAAGATCTCCTTTAGCTCCACCTCCAGGTACCGATTGAAGGTCGTCACGTCGTCCTCGACCAGGAGTAACACACTTGCAGACTCCGTCGCAGCGGGCAACAACGTAGCAGAAGGTACATTGGACCTGGTCATGATATTTTGCGTATGGCATTCAGGGTTGAACGGTTACACTAGCATGTTAAGCACCTCAAAATCAGCATAAATGATGTATGGCTAGATTTCAGGCCGCCAAGTTTCTAAAGCTCCGTGCCGATGACGCCTTGCACTTGGTGCCATCACGTTAAAATGCGCAAAAGCGTCTGCTTCTAGCTGAACTTTTCAGATATGGTGGCACGGTATTCTTTCACAATCGCGTCGACTCTGCCCTGCCGCTCTGCAAAGTCTGGCAGGGCAGGGACCAAAGGTTCTATCCTGCGTCTAGGCGCTGGAATTGGCGACTCTACTCTGCGCCCAGAGGCTGTCTCTGACCGTTGGGCCACAATAGGAGGCTCAAACATGCGCCTTGGAGCCGGAACAGGAGGCTCAACCTGCGCCAAGTTGTCGGAACTGGTTGCTGGGCTGGCTGATGAGTCCCGCTCGCCGGTATTGCGTCCAGCGCGTCATCATATTCACTTTGGGTTAAAAAAAGCACCCTCCCACCCCACCCCCAACCCCCATAATGTTTACACCACCCAAACCTAAAAATAAACATACAGACATTGTTGCCTTACTACAAAAGGCAGAAAATATGCATACTAATGTTTCAAATACCTTGGACTTGATTATAATGGAGCTCATTTACAATGCAACAATAATTTTTAAACTCAATGAACGGAGAACATTGTTTAAGGCATATCCGCTACGATCCTGAATGTCCAGTTGCTTATACAAATATCGGTCAAATGTGGAAGCAATTACATAGGAAAATAAGAGGATAAAAGGTACTCTGAATTAAAAGACTTCAAAACCGAGCATTAAACCTGCCCATTGCACAACCAAGCTAGAAAACGATTTCCCTTCAGCGGGGTACTTGATAGTCACGTGTATGACCAGTGGCAAGCATACATTGTTGACATACAACTATGGATGCAAATACATTTTGACAGTAATATGTCCTCTCAAAATATGCTAAGATTAAGAAATAGGGGGAAAAAGGAGGACGATATAAACTACATTTTGAGAGAAATCTTTAATGAGCAAAAGCCAGAAAAGACACAATTCGGTAAAGGGAAAGAATTTTACAAACGCAGTGCTTAGGAATTACTGGATAAGGAAACTATTAAATATGTTTTTCAACATACTCTGATAAAAGGCCTCTTTAATATAAAGATTAAATGGAACCCTTAAGACAAGAATGTGGAAGTATTTCACTCAAAATGAAACCAAACAATGGGTAGATGTATTGTCTAACCTTTTTGTTGGATACGATAATACATATCACAGGTCCGTAGACATGACTCCATGTAAAACTTGTGACCCTAGAAAAGGACCCAAGTATGGATTAACTTCTTTGGTTACCTGAGAGCTGATACGTCTGGAATGCCTAAATATAAAATAGGTGAAAAAGTAAGGACTTCAAAATATGAATCTGTTTTTGCTAAAGATCATCCTCCTAATGTAAGTGAAGAGATTTTAAAAATTGTATTAGTAATTTTAGGTGATCCTGCTGTCAGTGGCTTAACTTCAAATTGTGTGCCCCCTGCAAACATTTAGAGTGGGCTCTCCTCAAATTAATGTAAAGCGGGTACGGTACTTACACCACTGCCTGCTGTGTATCAATTAGAAGACTAAAGGAAGAGAATACTGATTTAATATTTTCCGAGGAGGAGTCATCTCTACACGACAAACAGTATGACGTGTTCAAGGTTGAAAACATTTTGAAGATGATTCAAATGAATGGTAAAAATATGTGTTAGCAGAATGGAAAGGATATGATAATTAAAGAATAGTTGAGAGCCTGATGGAAATATTGTGTCGCTAAACTAAATGGAATATATAAAATTGGTTACTCCAAAATTCAAAGAACCACTTCAGAATAAAAATCAGATAATTAATTGTGACATTTTGTATGATGAAACAATACCACTTAAAAGGTCTCAATATGTCTGCTGGTATTGTAAGAAAAATTTAGATGATATTAGGATTTCCACCAATAATATTGATTATATAATATTATATATATATACGAATCTTCTTTTTTAATTTCTCTTTTCGTGCATACCTTTCAATAGAAAATTTAACGAATGCTTGAAAATAGAACCATTTGGTGGTAAATTTCAACTCGAAAAACCGCATTTTCTACTGTTTATGGAGAACTGGTGTATGTACCGGGAACTCACGGCAATATAAAACAAGGATTATCAATAGCTATGTGCTGAACAAGTAAACTTGGTGGTATTTCCTATAGTTTACTTTGAATAGAATTTGATGGACAATTGCCCGCTTTTTCTTTCAGCTTTTTCCATCTTTTCCATCTTACTATGGGTGGATTGGTATCTGGGAATTTGTCAGTGTTGCTACATAGTAGACAATTATTAGCGACAATTAGAACACACTTGATACATTCAGAGTATTTATTGGCGAACACTGACCACGGCTTTGAGATTGCAAAAAATTAAAAATATGTGCATTTACAATTAACTTGAAATTAAATTGATATAAATGAATATTCAGCCTGTGAACTCTGGGAGCAGATGTTCACAGCTTACATGAATATCATTTGAATAAGGAAGGTTTCCGACCCGAAACTTGGGCGGTTTTGGCGCCTCATATTAAAATGTCCCATAAGCATGTAAACTAAGCAAGATTCCTTCAGATGAAAACATCAATGAAGCATTTTTCCCGAGCTAGATCCAAAAAGTATCCAAAAAGTAATGAAAATATTAAAATAAGGGATTCTGGCTTCCGTGGTGCTGGTGTGAAGTGAGAAATCAGCCAACAGGAAAGACTACACAGCATAGATTTTGCGATAACAATGTAATATTGTAAATAATAATAAGACTGAGTGAAGGGGAGTAAAATGTGTATAATCGTTACTGAACTAATAGTTGACTCTGCACTTGGAAAACCCCGCTAATAATTGCCAAAATTATACCACAATCTATAATATTTCACACTGTCGACAGATCAATGTAAAGATTGCAGACTAGCTCTCTTTGTTGATGTCCTCTGCTTACAAGCAGCATTAACTAGCTAACACAAGATATATCTGCGTATACATATCTAGAGCAAAATCCTCGGATTTACATTTATAGCAAATTGCGGCCAGAATCGTCTTTGTTTAGAAGTAGAGTTTAAATTGGCAACTACAAGGAGGATCAATAATTGCACATATTTTAAAAAAAAACAACATTCTTGCAAATCGTGATCATAAAATGTCATTACTTTCGTACAGTGATTACTAGTAAAATATTCTTTAACATGGCTATTGTAAAATCGCATTTTTGGTATATGATTCAAACCACTGATTATGAGCGTGGTCCCAGTCTCAACGTGCGGGAACATTGGATACCATACCTAATACTTGGAGGTTGTTCCAATGACTGTAATATC
>JAQPZY010001636.1:0-100000 GCA_029931535.1 Margaritifera margaritifera | reverse complement strand
CATACAAGGATTTGATATTTGATAAGAGACGAATTATAATTCTATAGCATTTTTGATAATATTCTTACCACACACACACACAGACACATACGCACACACACACACACACACACAGACACATATATATATATATATATATATATATATATATATATATATATATATATATATATATATATATACTAGGTACTTAAATGCAAATTAAATACTAGGTCGACATGCGGGTATGTCTGCTACGCACGAATGCCTGTACCATCGACTTTGTAGCATCATTTTTTGGTGATATGTCCATGGTCGAGATGGTATAGGGGTTGGTGCTTTCAGACAAGGCAATGGGTGCCGTAACCCGCGGATCCGGGTTTAAATCTCCGTAGAGTACGAATTAAAATTCTGTATGATAATATTATTTACTCCTATTTACAAATTCTGTTAATGGTATCAAGCATTATCCTGTAGAATCCAGATATAGCACTTTCCGATCTGTTTGGTGTATATTTGTAATATTGTGTATTATATATATATATATATATATATATATATATATATATATATATATATATATATATATATATATATATATATATATATATATATATTGCAAAGACACTTATTCTTGGAGATCTCAATTTTCAGAGAAACAACTAATTGTTAATGAAAATGACAGAAACAACGTAACACAAGTCACTATTTAGTAGTAGGTAAAAAAGGAGTACGAGCAAAAATGTTAAATTGATCGTCTTTGAGGTGGTTTATTGAGTAAAAGCATCATCTTTGAGGTGGTGTATTAAGTAAAATTATCATTTCTGATATGGTTAATTGAGAACATTCATCGTTTTCACAGTGGTTAAATGAGGGTTTCCATTTTATTTGTATTTTGTTTTATAATAGATTTTCTCAGATTGCTCTTAAAATGAATTAAAAAACTACGTTTCCAAGTTTTGGTTAATTTTAGAGGTGGTTTAATGACATGTAAATATACTCGGGAACGATGTCTTCGTTGGTTTTAGAAATAGTTTGATGGGTGGTAAACAGGCTCTGAAACGGTGATTTGGTTAATTTTAGGGATTGGTTTCATGGGGCTGTAAACAGACTCGGGAACGACGACTTTTCGCGCTTTAGAGATAGTTTATCGAGATGGAAAGAATGCTTGAAAACGATGTTTTGTAAATGTTATCCAGATATTTAAATGTGGCTTATTCTTTTGTTTCCATAAGCATAAGTTCGTATGCTGTCGTTTCCGATAATCTTTTTTGTATCCAACGGTGACAGACTAATTTTATTAAGCTTGATGATTCACACTTTTAATATTATACATGGTGTGTTTCATTTCCACTTTTTCAAACAAGGATTTATGTAACGTTCATGGTTCAATTATTTTTAACACTGGGTGTAGCAACACCTTTTGTTTAATTAATTCTATGTCAAAAACCATAAGCAAGTAGATTTTAGGTCTTAACTCAACATCTTTTGACTGGTTTGCCGTTACATATATCTTTAAATTTCCCTACACCTTTTTTATTTTCTGCACTATATAAAGGATGATCACTTGTATCATATAATGTACTATTTTTTTCATATCATCATAATATATTTTGTTATAGATTATAATATTAGACTATCAGTGTCAGTATATAATAGTTAAATATTGTTTCCATGTGTTGCTTTTAATTTATTATAATAAAAGTCATACATGAGTGAATCTGAGAGATTAATGTGGATTGGCTAGAATAAATTTGCCTGTTTAGCATTCATGTGGATTTAACGCTATGGGTAGTTACTAGATGCCTATTGAATATTTTTCTTGTTATAAATCCTGGGTTTGCTACTAATCGCCTGATTTTATCAGTTTCACTAGATCTAACTAGCTCCACATTAATGATTCTTCTCGGGTTTTCCATGGTTTTTCTAAATAGTGAGTTATTGATTAACTTCAGAACACTTTTAACAAGTTTAATTTGTCAACATAAACGTTATATTTAGTATGTGCTTTGCATCACGTTGTGTAGGGTATAATGCAGCTAATACAGACGACATACAACATTCATTATCATTATTCCTGACATTAATAATATCCCTGCTTTACTGCTCATATTTTTGGTAATGGGATGTAACTGTTTCCCCTAACTGGGTTATAGTTTGATAGTTTTAATTCGATATGTACTATTTAATGTGCAATAGAACCGGAGCCCCTTTCTGTGAATTGTTCAACCTCTCCTTCTAACTCAGAGAATACTACCGTCAAACTACCAGCAATATCACTCTCTACAAGTAGAGGGCTAGCCTTATCAGCAAAATATGCATAGAGAGTTTCTTTAGTGTTATAATCAGGATTTATGTTTTTAAAAGATCTTTGTATTATAATATTCTATTTTATACCCTTATTTACAAATAATTCCCATCCAAGAATATGTTCAATTTGAAGGCTAATGCTCATAAATATGTTTTCCAAGAAGCGTTTATTAGGCACGTTATATTCATAGCCAGATAGGTGATGGTTTGCAACATTTTTTTTTCAAAGAATAAAATCAAGTACTCGTGGTTGTTTCATATTTGTTCTTGATTTTGGTCGCGGTTTTTATCTAATGTTTGTTCTTGGTGCTTGTACTGGTTAATACTTTTATTGCAATCTGTTAACTGCTGATGGTAGATTTAACTTTGCCTATATTAGTTTATGGATGCCAAAACTTGAATTATCACTGTCAGTGGCAAGTGATATCGAAGCAACATTGCTCAGTGGGTATATCGAACAGATGTATTTTGAATAGATAAAAGTATATAGAGAACAATATTACGCTAATGAATTCAATCCAAAATGGAGAAATACCATAAATGCATCCAAACAACTTCCAAGGCACGTGATCAAAGCGTTTCATACTGTAACAAGAAATAATAACCAGAAACAATATAATATGGCATTTGATAATACATATTTATAACGAAAACACGTCAGAATTAATAGTGTGCAATATCCCGAGTGGACATTAGAATGCAATTTTACAGCTGGCAATGAAAATTACACAAGAGCATATACAATGTTCAAGGAGGCTGTATATAAATATCCAGACCTTGACACTGGCACACATGTCAACGTATTTCATTATGCAACTCTGTACCCCATATTTGCTTTTGATATTAGCAAACATGATTAACATTTGTAATAAGTACTAATTATATCGAAGCTACATGGGTGTAACAGGATAAAACCGGTTGGGATTGGATCTACCGAAAACACTTAACACAGTTACGTGAATCAGATGTTTATTTATCATGCGTATGAATGATGAATAAACCTGATGCCTCAGTCATCCGCACAACAAAGTTCAGCAACGGATATAGAAAAATGATATCATTCCAAAACGGATACGATCATAGCATGCAATTTTAACAAATAATCACAAATAATCTCGTATGTCAGCGAAACTGATCAATATATGGAACTTATCAACATATATGACTGATATATAGATCTATCAACATATATGATTAATGTATGGAATTATCAACTAATATAATTGATGTATGGATTATGATAAATGTATTGTTTATTAACGAATGTTAATAATGTATGGATTTATCAACAAGTTTGATCAATATATGGTTCATCAACAAGTATGACGCGTATTTGATTGTTATACATATAGTGACATTTATTTTATTATATATATATATATATATATATATATATATATATATATATATATATATATATATATATATATATTCCATTAACATATGTGATGATATTTATCTCGCGGCATATAGGGCGATGATTACGAGATTCCGATTCTGCAGGTCACAACAAATGGTAAAGGAAGTACCTCGTGTGGTCCGCTCCTTCCAGCATGCAGAAGGATCCTTCAAGAATCTCTTCATCCCGCAGACCCGTTAGCCCAGAACCTTTGGTTCCTCATACTGAGATAACCAGAGTCGTCCCTTAAACCCGTCACCATTGACCTCATTATCGGTGTTACAGAACCCCAAAGAGTTTGACAAGTCTCAGTCAACTCTACAGCGGAAGATTGCTTCCGTAAAGTAGACAGCTTCCTGACAAGACTCATCTATGTTGTCACAATACAGAGATAATTTGGGGCTATACATATTGTGATAGTGGTCACATCCATGGCCAGATAACTCGAGGTAAAATGGGTTCCACACTGGCGGCGCTTTGTGTGTACAACTATGAGTGAGCATAAATCAGTATTTCCAAATCGCCAAGGTTAAATAAAATACACCCCCGGGTAACGCCGTATGCGGCAACAAAACGCATTTACATTTTCATTCATATAACCTCTCTACGGGAGTGACGCGGTTATAAGGTCAACGCCCAACGCATCAAACATGGGTGGTGACTTTCGGTTTGTTTAAATACATGAGGGGCTGGTGGTCCATTGTAAGAACAAATTCCCTTTCGAACTGGTATGTGTGCAATTTTCATATTCCCTACAATACTGCCAAACACACTTTTTTGATAACGAAGTTGTTTTGCTCCCGAGACAGCACTTTCCTACTTGCATAAGCAACGGGTAACTTTACCCCCTCTTGCTCCTGTAGCAAAACTGCTCATAATTCCTTGTCGGAGGCATCCGTTCTTAATATGAATGATTTATTTGACTCTGGACACTTTAGGATTGGTGCACTGATCAACTTTCCCTTAGAATCAATAAAAGCTCTTTCCTGACATGAATCCCAAGAATATATAGTGAAGTCCGTCAATGGACTGTCTATAGCGTCGAAATTCGGAACGAATTTCCTATTAAACCCTACTAACCCTAAATACTACCGAATCTGTTTCATGGTTTCTGGTGTAGAAGCGTCGCTGATCGTTCAGAGTTGTCGGGGGGGGGGGGGGGTTCAACTATTCTGATCCACTTACTAGATGGCCCAGGCATAACAAGTTAGAAAATGCGATACTACACTTGGTGGGTCTCAATGCGAGATTGGCCTTGCGGAGTTGTCGAACAAGTTCATTAATATTGTAATATGCTCTTCTCAGGTATACGTTTACTCGAGAATATCGTCAATGAAACTATTTGCATTTGCCATGCCTTTCTAACACTTTGAGCATAAGACGACAGCACGTAGTGCATGTATTGACCAAACCGAAAGGCACGACTTTAAACTACCACAGACCTTTAGGGATCACGAATATCGTTAACTCGTTGGCATCATCGGCTATGGGCACCTGCCAATATCCTTTGCCCAGATCTAATTTCAAAATATATTGATTCCCTGCCAATTTGAAAGCAAGCCCTTAATATCTGGCATCGGTTTCGCATCAAACATGGCTATTGTATTCAATTGACGACATTCTATACAAAAACAAATTGTTCCATCTTTCTTTCTGACCAAGTACTACGGGGGACAGATACGGGGAGTTTAAGGGTTTTATCGTCTCCAGGTGTAGCATTTAACGTCCTCGTTTATTGTCTTCCGTGCATTAAATGATATTGGATAGCCTTTAATTCTGATTGGCGCTAATAGACTTACATTTATTTCATGCTTTATTAATCCAGTCTGTCTGTAAACACGTCTTGACACCTATTTAAAATCTCCGTAAGTTGCCGACGCTGACCTTCAGGTGAATTTGGACACACCTTGACCTTATTTACTCCTTTTTTACCTCACCTACATGGGGCACTCTAGGGGAATTTCTGTACTAGTTTCTACTTTTAGTACGCCGCCAGATTCGTCTTCGATGGCCTCAGTACAAACTACGTTTAATACCTCTTTTTCTTTCGTCTCCTTGGACCTCTTTACGTACCGTTTTAGCATGTTGGCATGAAATATTCTCAGCCTACACTACATGTCTATTCTGTATTCTATTTCGTCCTTGACCTGCTTGACCTCATAAGGTCATTTCCATTGGACCAATAGCTGAGTCCTACTAGTTTGAAGAAGTATCAATACTCGATTACATACGCCAAAGTTTTTATTTTCGTGTTCCGCGGTTGTAGTTTGCATATTTTGGACTCTAGTGTGTCATTCGACACGTGCTCTGTAATCTTTGGCGCAAGTGACTTCTTATTGGTAGGTCGCTTTTACTTCCTCGCTCGCGACATTACCCGATCATATTTCTCACAGAGTCCGCATAGGACCACGAATTGTCCTACGGAATAACAACTTCAACGGCGATAATCCCAAGCTTTCGGGTTGTACCTCGCGATACGCAAACAAAATCGCGTTTAAATAACGGTCACAATCTCAGTCTCTTCACTCACATCCGACGTAGCATTTGTTTTAACGTCCTACTCAATTTCTCGACCAATCAATTACACATGGGGTGATATGGTGTTGTACTCAACTGTTTAATTAATACAAACCTACTAATTTTTGTCATACGTTCTGAAGTAAATTGGATCCCCCAATCCGTGAGAATCTCCTCAGGCACCCTTACCGTTCCCTAAAATGTCAACACGTGCTTCGGCCACACGTTCGGTTTTAATAGTTGGTATTGCTATGGCTTTTGAGTATCCACTGTGGTCAGGATGTGCCAGTTTGTCCGATCTGTAATAGGGTATATGGGTCCCACAAAATCGAAGGCCACCCTTTAATAAAATGGGATATATAGGTTTAGTTTTTCTAAGCTTCTCATCTAAGTTATTTTGTGATACCTTACCTATTTCATGAGCTTGTAAAAATTCAATTCTTTCAGATTTATCATGGCATACATTACTGATGATACTCTATTGCTATTACAAAGTAATGTTATATTTGTTTTAACTTGCGTAACGTATTGAAGCATTTATCTATTTTTCTTATTCTATTGCAAGAAAAATGTAATTCTTTTAAATTTGTTAATTTACAAATGCATTTTGGGATAGCAATTATTTTATTTCTAGTTATCCATAAGCTTCATAAATTATGTAACCCATTTATCTTTCTTATATTATTATCATACAAAGATAATGTTTCTAAGTTTGTTACTTTACAAAGACGACCTGGGATATCAGTTATTTTGTGACTTAGCAAACAAAACGTTATTAAATTTTGTAATAATGTTATTTGATTTTCTATTCTGCTTATTATTTATGAAGAAACAAAACGACTATCATACATTTTGATGATATCACGCTTTTCATCCATCATAATGTGTAGAGCAAATAATTCAAACGGTTTTTTTCTCTATTTTATTGTCTATATACCATATGAAGTATTTTTTAAGCCATTTTTGCCTCAATTTAATTTTAATTAGGTAGTATCGCTTTTCATATGTAACCTATTGGTTTAAATGTTAAAGGCAATAACTCTAAATTTATCATATTATTAATTCTATATTTGACATACTATATCTGAATATTTTCAAGGAATAATAGTTCTAGATAACACATATTATATATTCCTTCAGGAATCTTTGTTCATTTATTATTACACATTTTTAATGATTTTAAATTATTTAATTATAAATGTATGGTGTTACCTTATAAATAAGATTTTCGCTAACTCTTAAGTCATACAAGCTTACTAATGTTGATATATTGTCAAGTATTTCTCTCAGTTTATTATTAAATAAATCTAGATATTGTAAATTATTTATTATTTCTAACGATGATGGAAAATCCATCAGTCCTCATGTATAACATTTTAAATTTCTCACGTTATAAATTGATCTAATACTTGTTTTCTCTTTATTGTTTGTTTCTTCTAACATATTTTATAATGCATTACTTTTTCTGAGTTTTCTGTTCATTTATATTTATATAACACATTATTTTTAAAGCCATTTTTATTTCAATTTAAGTTTTTCTTGAATTTTCAATTGGATGTTTTTTTTAGTTTAATTTTTTGGACGCACTGAAAAATAGCAAATATATAGTTTTAAAAAATTCCTCTGAAAAATTTAAACGCACTGAATAATTTTAAATGCAATGAAAAATTAACCAAAACAGTTTCCTAGCCTGTTAACCATCCTATTAAACCATCCCTAAATTTTACCAAAACATCGTTTCCGAGTCTGTTTACATATCATTAGACCATCTCTAAAATTAACCAAAACATCGTTTCTGAGTCTGTTTACAAATCATAAAACCATCTCTAAAATTAACCAAAATATATTTTCCAATTCTGTTTACACATCATTAAACCACCTCGGAAACGATGCTTTTATTCATTTTAAAAGCAATCTGAGAAATCTAAACAAATGCAAATAAAATGGAAACCCTCCATAAATTACTTCAAAACGATCATATTGGAAATAATCAGTTTACTTAATAAACCACTGATTTTACTCAATAAGTCGCCTTGAAGACGAAGAGTTTAAATCTTTTTGTTCGTACCCCTATTTTTGCCTACCACTCTGCTTTTCTTATAGTTCTCTCTTTCTCTCTCTCTCTCTCTCTCTCTCTCTCTCTCTCTCTCTCTCTCTCGCTCTCATACACACACACACACACACAAACCTGCCTATTTACCTACGTACAAACATACATAGGTACAAAAGGAATGTTTATGCTGCTACAGGTATTTCTGAAATTGCAGGTTATCATTTCAGGTTTCTTATATTCTCTTTTGTTAACAACGTTTTTCCATCACCGAATAATACTGGGATTTTAATAAGTGATTCTTCATAAAGAAATTCAACCAAAATCTCTGTAACCTATTGTCTCACTGATCTTACAAGCTGTCTTGTTTATTCCGTATACTAGGTATCATAATCTGTAATTATTGGATGATGATTGCTTCAGCATCCTCGACAACATCTCCGTCTGAATCAATAACCTCTGCAACGTCTCCATCCACGACATCGTCTTCACTTACGTCAGTGAACAATACAACCGATTCAACTACAATGGTCACAAAAGTATCGTATGCATCCACGACAACGTCTGTCTCTACTTCAACAACCAATGTCACTGCTTCATCTCCAACGGACACGTCTTTGTTTACATCAATGTCCACTACAACTGATTCACCTACAACGTCAACGATCGTATCGTCTGCGTCCACGACAACGTCTCCTCCCACAACAACGTCAACGAGCTCATCGTCTGCATCCACGACAACGTCTCCTTTCACGACAACGTCTTTGTCTACACCAATGGCTACTGTAATTGATCCACAAACAACGTCCACAATCTCATCGTCTGCATCCACGACAACGTCTCCTTTCACGACAATTTCTTTGTCTACACCAATGGCTACTGTAATTGATCCACAAACAACGTCCACAATCTCATCGTCTGCATCCACGACAACGTCTGTGTCTACATCAATGAACAGTACAACTAATTCTACTACAACGACCACGAACTCACCGTCTGCATCAATGACAACTCTTCTTTCCACATTAATAAACTCAGCAACTGATTTACTTACAACGTCAACGAGCTCATCGTCTGCATCATCGACAACGTCTCCTACCACATCAACGTCAACGAGATCATTGTCTGCATCAACAACAACGCCTGCACCCACGACAACATCTTCGTTCACAACAATGTCAACGAGCTCGTCGTCTCCATCCACAATGTCTCCTTCCACAACAACGTCTTTGTCTACATCAATGTCCACTACAACTAATTCGCCTCCAACATCCACGATCTTATCGTCTGCATCCCCGACAACGTCTGTGTCTACAGCAATGAACATTACAACTAATTCTACTACAACGGTCACGATCTCATCGTCTGCATCCACGACAATGTCTCCTTCCACACCAACGTCAACGAGCTCATCGTCTGCATCATCGACAACGTCTCCTTCCACAACAACGTCAACGAGTTCATCATCCGCATCCCCAACAGCGTCTCCTTCCAATAGAGCGTCGTTGCCTACATCAATGTCCACTGCAACTGATTCACCTGCAACGTCCACGGTCTCATCGTCTGCATCCACAACAATGTCTCCTTCCACAACAACGTCTACGACTTCATCGTCTGCATCAACATCAACGTCTCCATCCACAGCAACGTCAATGAGCTCATCGTCTGCATCATCGACAACGTCTCCTTCCACAACAACGTCAACGAGCTCATCATCTGCATACACGACAACGTCTCCTTCCACAACAACGTCTTTGTCAACATCAATGTCTACTGCAACTGATTCACCTAGAACATCCACGATCTTATCGTCTGCATCCCCAACAACGTCTGTGTCTACATCAATGAACGGTACAATTAATTCTACTACAACGGCAACGAGCTCATCTTCTGCATCATCGACAACGTCTCCTTCCACAGCAACATCAACGAGCTCATCATCTGCATACACGACAACGTCTCCTTCCACAACAACGTCTTTGTCAACATCAATGTCTACTGCAACTGATTCACCTACAACGTCAACGATCTTATCGTCTGCATCCCCGACAACGTCTGTGTCTACATCAATGAACGGTACAATTAATTCTACTACAACGGCCACGGTCTCATCGTCTGCATCCACAACAACGTCCCCTTCCACAGCAACGTCGACGAACTCATCGTCTGTATCCCCTACAACATCTCCTTTAACAATAACGTCAACGAGCTCATCGTCTGCATCCACCACAACGTCTCCTTCCATAACAACATCAACGAGCTTATCGTCTGCATTCACAACGGTCACGAACTCTACGTCTGTATCCACGACAAATTCTCCATCTACATCAATGAACTATTCTACTGCAACAGCCACGAACTCATCGTCTGCATCCACAACAGCAATTTCCTTTTCTTCGGCAACAAGCACAACTAATTCACCTACAACCACACAAAAGGGTGTTCAGATACCAAACCTAGGTAATCCTACAGGTTACATGGCCGTTTTGGTAATTACGTCGTGTTATTTGTGCCATATGACTGCAAATGAGCACATCAGAAACAATGCATTGTAATTAATTCTAACTGATATGAGTACGTAGATTGCATTACTGTAATTTAAAGTAGGTAAAATTATTTAATCAAATGCCACTAGAACAAACAATTTATTATTTTTTAGCTTCCAAAACTTAACCAAAAATTGAATAAGTTCAAAACAGTTACATTTTTAAAAAAATTATCCCTTAAGCAGGCTGTTCAAAAGTTGAGACTATTCACCTGTAACATCAGTGACCACTATGATCTGAGTACATGACCACTGTAGTGTGAGGGCATCTGTGCTTGTGCT
The DNA here is from genome assembly GCA_029931535.1 of Margaritifera margaritifera. Classification (NCBI taxonomy): domain Eukaryota; kingdom Metazoa; phylum Mollusca; class Bivalvia; order Unionida; family Margaritiferidae; genus Margaritifera; species Margaritifera margaritifera. The sequence continues at coordinate 88,918 of JAQPZY010001636.1, read as the reverse complement.
GTCCTGTATATTTAGAGGGATTTTTTTCAAAAGGCTCTCAAACGCTTTGAACTTTCTTATTTTTAATAAAGTTTTAGAAACTGAAGAAACAAAATTGATTGTTCTAGTAGCGGTTTATTAAATATGTTTACCTATAAGCAATTACTATGATGTAATAAGGTACCTCTATCAGTTAGAATTCATTACATTATATAGTTTCTGATGCGCTCATATGAAGTTATATGGCCCAAATACATGGTGTAAAGACCGAAACGGCACGTTAATTGCAAATGATTAAACTTAAGTACTTTGTTATATGTGACACATGCTTCAGGAGTAGAGAATTTATGCCTGAGTTGCCTCACTTGACTATTCAAGAGTATCAATTGTCATTGCTGAGAGTAGTTTACTGGGTCTAAAGGGTTTGATAATTCATTTTCTGTGAGATTATATCATATTCAGTAATGATAATAATAGGGTAGAGATATGGATATAGTTATGTCTCCATTCAGTGAATGTCAAGACTAAACTAAACACTGTCCAAATACGTTTTTGCTCATGATTTTGGCGATAACGTCTGTATCTGAAATGTAATAGAAAAGTGTGGGTGATAATGTTTGTTCTGATGTTCCATCTTTACAAACAGTGAACTACTATTGCTAATTATATACAAATGACATTATAGCTCAATTCTTCCGTATTAATGATCTTTTCCACCTACTGAAAACTTGTTACTGCATTATCGACTTCCATCCTGTGAGACAGACGTTTTATGATTTTAACTCGATTAAGAAGTTAATGATGATGTACCACCAGAGAAAACTTCAGCCTATTTTTAACGATTGCAGTCAATATAATAAATTGTGACCCCTTTATTTTAATGATTTTATACTGGTTACCTTTATATTTTGTTTTGTATACCTTTTAAAGAATATTAACATATTTGCCTGTTATATTCTGTCTTGCAGGATTACATGTTCAAGTTTATTTGGACTGATTTATCTTTTTAAATTTTTAGAAAATGTTTATTTTTATATTTTTAGAACTTAACTTTTAATCGGCACTATATATCCAGTATAGCGAAGACGTGCCAGTCAACCCTATACGTATTTACATATATTTACTGTAGAACATCTCTAAGTATTAGAATTTGTTTATTATATCCGACTATCGGTCTCTTCAAAACTTATTCAGGAGCACCGATGTAAAACAATTGTAAGACGATATATATATATATATATATATATATATATATATATATATATATATATATATATATATATATATATATGTGTGTGTGTGTGTGTGTGTGTGTGTGCGTGTGTGTGTTTAAATGAACATCAAGTGGAGTAGTCAGGTGGAATCAGGAAGATCAATCACCTATATGCTTTCGCCCACTTTTTTGAAATTAAAAGCTCATCAATATATGCAAATAATTAAACACAGACTTCATGCACATACAAAGTTATGTTGCTGCAAGCCCAGCTTTGTCACTAGAATCCATTTCTGCACGTGCTATTTCCACACGGTGATTAAATATATGCATTGAAATTACATACCTTGTATATGTGTATCTCTCAAACCATTTCAAACAATTAGAGCAAAAGACAAGTAATCTAAACACACACATACACACACACAAACACACACAAACACACACACACACACACACTTCCTCGGCTAAACCAAAAGCAAAACAACAAAAACAATTAAAACAGCAAACAGACAAACAAACAAAAAAAGTAATTTCTTATTCCTACTCTTTCAGGATTTGTAACCAAAGCTCTGAACATGAGGTTTAATTCATCTATTTTATTTTTGCCAGTAATGAAATGTTTTCATTATCTACAGGGTGCATAAATTAAACAGTAAGTACATTATGGCAAACAATAATGGCTGAGAAGTCTGAAATCTTTATCGAAGCCATTTAGTCATACTGCTCAACGATTTCGTCAAACATAGTCAGAATATTTCATCATGTGTTAAATAAAATCTCATATTTGTGCTTATTGTTAAGGAAATTGATGAAACTTGTCAAATATTTTTTTTTTATTCACCTAGGGTCTCAAGAGATAACAGTTATTCTACATGTTTCATTATTTTCATTTAAAATTAGCTCTCATGTAAGATCCTCTATTTATCACATAATGTTTATCTTTGCAATCTTCATAAAATTCGTGGCTTAGCACTTAGCAACGCCACATAGCAACGTCATAGAGTGATGGCGTTTGTAACCACAAATATGGTTCGACTTTAATCATCACTCCTATGTTTTTTGTGACGTTGGTTAAGTTGAATTCTTAACATAACTCTGTTTCCTTTAATAATTACCAAGGTTACCAGCACACCTAAACAGCAAATGAAATGTGGACCAATTTTCTGGTAAAAGCGCCAAAAAGCGGCCCTGGTCACGTGGGCTAATCCAATACAGTACGTGTATGGTGTATTTATATCCGTGATTATTCGAGTTAGGAATTACCTCCAAGTGTTTGAAAAGGCTGCACACATATTCCATTTTCAGATAATAAGAAAAGCGACCAAGATACCAATCGCAGTCACATCTGTTAAATTTTGCTTACAAATAAAGATCAAAATACCGAAAAAACCACTGCTAATTTGATTTTGTAAGGGAAAAAAAAGATTAGTGGGAGAAGCTACAAATACAGAAAGAAATCGAGACCTCAGATAAGATTCGAACTCGATACCTCTTACATATTGTCGATTCACTCTATTTACTGAGATGCAATCTCACTTTTTAGACATTTTGCGAAATTTTGAAACAATTTATGCAAAGTATCAAAAAATGAATGTCTTGTTAATGTACGATTATTGGCTTGAAAAATCCGGTTGCTCTTGGGACAAATGACTATTAAGTTTGGCTTCTTCCTTGCATGTCAAATGAACACTCGTGTAACATCCTCTATCTCTTGCCTGCAGCATCGAAAACTATAAAATTTGTACAGTGAACGGCGATTTGCATCAAATAAGCAATGTCTGACGCAGTAATAACACCACAACACTGGCAGGCGACAGACAGTCGTTTCCACGGCTTTAAACAGTCTTAGACCGGTGCCGCGTGTGAACTATTCGGTCTGAATCTATTGATGCCATTTGCCTGTTTGAGGTTAGATAACATGATCAAGTTAAGCTTTGAATGTTCGCACCAGTTCGATGGCGACTATAAAATTAAACAATGTTGGCCCACAGTAGCAAGACTTCAAAGTTGTACTGAATCAGTTTACCTCTCACCCAATGTAAACGATTTACATTGAAGTCACTATCATTCTTACCTGTACACCTTCCAAAATAGTGAAACATAATAAATTGAATATTTGATCAAGTTAAATTTTTGGTCTTCTAGAACTTCACTTTTCGAGTTGGGGTGGGGGTTGGGTGGGTGAGATGTGTAGTGGGGGTGATAATGGAAATGTAAGGTATTTTCTAATTGTTTGTATTTTTTTATGCTAAGTTTTATTGAAATTATTATTTACATTTCAGAGGTTTGAGTCTGATTTCAAAATTTGCTCTGAGTTTCGTTACTATGGGTCTCGATATAGTTTCTACCTTAATCATAATGTATATAAAACTATTTTTCTCTCTCTCTTTTCAGAAAATTATAACCTGGCTTTGAACTTTTCAGTGAAAGTGGATATAAATTTCGACGATGAATACAAGAATAAGTCATCAGACAAATTTAAAGATTTGGCTGCAAACTTTTCCATAGTGGTATTTCATCTCTCTCTCTCGCTCTCTCTCACACACACACACACGTACACACTCTTGTAAACATTATCATTTCCTGTGTAAAATATAGGCGGTTGGAGATTTTATCCCGACGATGTGTGCTGATACTCTTATAAGAATAAAAAAGAAGGACGATTTCAATTTCTGTCGACAAAATTTCTAATAAAAGTTAGGGCAAATGCGACCTTAGATCCCACAAACTGACTTCATTTGTCAAAAGGTTCTGTATTGTAGAGAATTGTTTCTTTTATTTTTTTAAAAAATACTTCCGATATGTTATTAATTTATTGGTACCTAGAATGCTAACATTATAGCCTTTCGTTATGATTTCAGCTAACTCGTCTTTATAGAAGAACACCCGGCTTCAAGTCAATTCAGATTCTTAACTTCCTGTAAGTATACTATTTAGATTATTGTAAGTGTACTATTAGACTATTTGTGAGAATACTGTTTAGACTTTTGTAAGGATACTTTTAGACTATTGTAAGTATATTATTTAGACTATTGTAAATATACTATTAGACTATTGTAAGCATACTATTTAGACTATTGCAAAAGCCACGGCGATACAGATCCATGTAAATATTAACAGTAGATTTAAAACGTTCATTCTAAAGTTGTCTTTTTTCCCCTTTCTGGCTATATTTTCAACGCACTTCATTGATCTTGTGTTTCTTTAAAAAAAAAAAAAAAACACAACAAAAGCCACAAAAAAGCATTTGAGTTAAAATGTGTAACAATATGATACCTACTATTCGGTCCAAATAGATAAATACATGATGCATATCATTCACTTTAAGGAAAGTTTATCCAGGATTACTCTTTATGGCCGATTTAATCTGAAGTCGCCTTTTTCAGTATTAACTATTTTTTTTCTTCTTCTTAAAGCTTCAGTCTATTGACTGTTATACTGTGGCTAACGGACGCGAAGAGGGTTTATTGTGCATTTTTCACATTATTCATTGTTTTCTTATATTTAGAGTATAAATAGTTGTTGTTTTTTAAATAAATTTAACATTTTGATGACTACATTCCCAATTGAAGCAAATATGAGAAATGATCAATTCTAATTCTTGCCTAACCAGCAGATTGATAATTTTGAATATATTTCTTATTACTCATTTGGCAACAATGATTTTTCCTTTGAGAATTCAGCAGATATCAAGGATTAAAATAAAGTTACAATGTCTTACATTTTCCTGTAAGAGCTGTGTTTTATTTCTGAGGAAAAACTGGATTTATTGTATTACGACTCTATGGTTTAAAAATATATAACAGAAATAAAGTGAAATAAAAAAATTGGGTACTAATCAACAATCAGTTTATTTCTAGACAATTAGAAATGAACATTCAAAAAGACACTTACAACATTGTGAATAAAACTTTAAATAATCCAATAATCTTAAGTGTCCTAATCACAAGTCCAAAATATAGAATATTACGAATGAATTTAATTAGCCTTGAATATCCTGATGTGCCAGTAGTGTTGAATGTCCTGATGTGCCAATAGTCTTGAATGTCCTGATATGCATAAATGATGTAATTCAGAATATCTTTGAATGAATTCACAAAAATCCCAAATTCATGTATCAATCCATAATGAGAATAAGCACTTTAGTAATCCAATTAATATTTTAAATAAATAATTCCTCTTTCTGCATTTGCTCTGACTTTCACAACACAATTATAAACATCTGATTATTAAACCAAATTCCTTAAAGACTGATAGTTAGCATATGAATGAAATACTGCTTACCAAACTTCATATATATAAGCACAGGTCACCTGACAGAATATTCTAGAAAAACCAAATGACTACCTGACAAAAGTCAGAATAGAATATTCTGTAAAAACACTTAATTAATAACAAAAGCAACCCTGACCTCAAATTCTAAGTAAACAACTTGTTTACATCCTACAATCAAGGACAAAGTTTAATATGTAGGACAAAAGTTAAATATGTAAACATTATACATAACAATTGTCTTTGGAGAAAATGTATAAATGTTTTATTGTATCAGTCTTTCACAACGCTGCTCACATCTGGGACATTAGTACAATGCAAGATAAAGAACTACAAGAAAAAAATAAATGTCGAAGCGATGAGAATAATAAAAGATACGATCAAAAGTGCATCTCCTACACTAGGCCCACCGATATAAATTCTGGGCCACTGGGCAGAGCAGTCATGGGCCCCAAGACTAGTTTATTGTTTTGTATGTACAAATTGTGTACAGTTTTGAATATAAAACCTGTAGTAATCTACCATAACTTAGACTCTTGAAGGAACGTTTTTAATATTTACTGCCAAGATTAAATTATTTTTATAATTGATGGTGGGCCCCTAGAAGGCTATGGGCAATTGTCCTCCCCCTCCCCCTATCGAAGGGCCTGTCCTGCACAGCTGTACCACGAAACAAATTTGGAAAGCCTAAACTGTCGCCGTTACATGCATAAATTGATTCAGTTATTTAAAATTGATCACTGCTTAGCTCTTGTATATCGTTAAGACGTGATTCGACCTTTATTTATATCACATGGAATCTACTCCACTTGACCAAGTAACGTTATTTTGATCTCCAATATGTAGAACAACATTGTTCCATAATTCGTTTTAACCCTCTACAATTCGAATATGAAACCTATTACCTGTAGAAATAAGAAACAATCTTTCATTGCATAATTTCAAAGCCTTCATGAATCGAGAAAAAGAAATCACTCTGTCACATATTATGCATGCTAGGCTAAGAATAAAGTGTATTAGTCTAAATAACGATTTATATTCGAATCATATATCCAACAATAAGTATTATTCCTGCAGTGAAATAGAGACTGCAAAAGACTTTCTTCAAGACTGTCCAAAATACTCCGATCTTACAGATCACATCGTATACAGACTAACTTTTGCACTCACAATTGAAACTTTATTATTTGGAAACTCTATGTTCTCTGTAGAAAATAACACGTAAATATTTTTGTCCGTACAAACTTTCATTACGATGACTAAACAATTTAAGTAATTACTTTAACTCACGGCCTTTTAAATCATCTTTATTTAGTTCATATTATTTGTATTGTTTTGTGTCTGTATACATATTTCTACTTTTCCTTTGTAACCACTTGAACCATTATTCAGATTTATGATGTCATATTTTTTGTTACTGTTGGGGAGACAAGTGCTCTGATAAGCTCATGCTTTCTACTGATCAAACAAAATCATATGTTTGTAGTTGCATTTGACAAAGTTTCGGAAAATAAATATTGTTTAAAACAAAACGGGGCTAGTGGGCCATGAGAATGTTTGTTAAAACTGTGAATTAGAGAATTTACGTACGATCGTGTGTAAGATTTGACAGAGTACCACTGTACCAAAGGAGAGGTTTAAGGTAATAGTCTCGTGTTCTAACTGGATCAAATAGCGAAATGTAATGAAGTAGGATGATGAAGCCACGTTGTAAGAAACATAAGAATTAACGGATTGCCGATTCCACCCAATCAGTTAAATTGTCATGCATATTAAAAACTGACCTCTGAATAGTTTGGTATGTGCAAGTTATACATTGAATGGCTTGTCGGTGTAGTCAGGTCTGAAGGTCAAAGAGATAGTTAATTGATATTAATGTAACCTTTGTATACACAATGTTACGTTACATTTACTACATAGTAGGTGTAACTATTTCTGCTTTGGCAATATGTCAATTTCGTCAGTTTCAGCGTGCGGTGCTGCATAATTCCCTAAATATAAAGAAACCAATAACATATGAGAAAACTACTGTAATAATATTAACAGTTGGATAGATCTCCAATTGGACAATAGTCTCACTCAGCCAGACCGTGCGTGGTTCCGTTAGATCTTCGTCAGAAGATAGTATGACAAAGGTCTATATACCAATTATTGGAATTCTCAAAACAAGGATTACCAAGAATCAGGTAAAGTTACTGATTGGTTAACAGGTTAGTAAGCTTTCTTAATAAAACTTTGATCGCGTAAATGCACAATTTTCACATTTTTGTTTATGTTTTGGAACCACCACCTACAATATATATAGGTAATACAATTTTTGCTTCTGCAAATCGTCAGATTGTGGCACTAACTCATTGAGTACAAAACTCGAACATGCGTCAGGGAATCGAATCAACATGCACCACGCGGGCACCTCCAGACTTAAGGTGGACATTGTTCTCGGAGTGTACTTGATTATGCTGCTTAACACCACAAAAAGACTCGATTCACCAGACAATGATGTGTTAAAAATCCGCAAGCCCGTGATTTCACAATGGTTCCTGTACAATCTTGAACAGTGAAGACAATGAGGCCATCAATGATGAAACGACAAAGGTTTTGCAAACATTCTTGAGAAGTTGGAAAAATACACCAACGCGGATTCAGGATGGACTCCTGCCAGATGCGTGAAAGCTGAGCTCATATTGCCGGGAACAAACCGTTCCGTTGGTCGAATCAAATTCCAACGCCAGTTTATGTTCCGCTGTGGACAGTGATAAACGTGAAAAACGACGACAACCGGTGTTTCGAATGAGCGATCTTGTCCGCGTTGCATCCCGCACGCGATAATACAGAGCAGCCTCGAAAATACCAACAGTACCTGGGTTAGCTCAAGTTTGTAACATATAATTCCCTATACAGGCCATATTAATATGTTCGATTGGAACAAAGGCTTTTATGCGAAACGACTATCCACCGCGACAAGCGAATCTTCCACGCGTTAGCGGACCGAGGTTGATCTGTTGTTTCTGAGCGATATGGATGGTCCAGAGCCGCGACACCATTATGTGTGGATAAAAAATCTTTCCCGGTTGTTTTACCGGCACAGCAAGCATAAGACGATAAAATTTTCTTGGCGACGTTGCTTAACGGCCATGACTTTTACTGTGAGAGAGTCAGGGAAAATCCGCTGCGTATGATCATGTCAGACCCCGGCAAAAATGTTTTGAAATTTACCGCTGTGCAACGAAAGATGTAGGTACAATATGTCATTTAAGCGGCATTTGAATGCTTGAACGTTTCCGTGAGTTCCAATGATCAAGAAAACCCCATGGTCCCGTCAAATACGACGCATGTCGTTGAACAATTCAATGCGGGTTTTGTTACATTGTTGTTAGATGCGACAGAGCGACTGAGCCGCTATTGTTGTACCGCGACCCCAGCACGGTTGAGGTGTTCCTAAAATCGCTCGAAGTTACCTCGAAATGGACCCGGCAACATTATGACCCGCGATGACATTAGTGAATTGTCCGCTGCCACTCATTGATAGATCTGTGATGGCGCTTTAGCTCCACTGATTAAAAAGTTTCAATCACTGCCACATCACTGGCACGTACAAAGAAGCCGCGCACGGCACACATAATTTACAGCTGCGAATTTACCCCCCCGCAAAACAAGAATTCATGTTGTGCTTCATAACTTGCGTGGGTATGATGGCCACTTGCAAGGAGTCGAAACGGCATCGAATGCACCAACATCGGTAGTGATTTTGTGCCGCTTGTCGACGAATATCTGCGTGAAAACGGAGTTAACAGACCCCTATATACCTTATATATATATATATATATATATATATATATATATATATATATATATATATATATATATAAAAATAATTATATATGTATATGTATGTATGTATGTATGTATGTATGTATGTATGTATGTATGTATGTATGTATGTATGTATGTATACGCTCAAATATAATCTTCGCAAGTGTCAGATAGAAATGGACCGTTGGGACCACTCTGATGTACCAATACCAGTTTGAGGTCAGCGTGGAATCATCGCATTAGTACGAGAAAACACCCGGTCGCTGACTACACCGTCTGAAGTGAAAACATCCAGGGATTGCTTCAACAACGATGAAGTAGAATTCACCGATAAACCTACCGCAATAACTTCACCGTAATTATATCGAACCATCAACATTGACTCGACAGAAAGACCCATACTGACATTTACCAAAGACGCACTTGTCTGTGTAACATTTATTGGAGAAAAACGAACACGATCATTGACGACACCAAGCAGGGGCGCAATTGATGTAGTTCTAGATAAGCCTAAAAGCATGCAAACATTCACTCGAGACAAAAATATTCCCCTGGAAGATATTTTCTATAATTGCATGGCAGTTGTACCAGTAAAGAAAAATACTTCGTTGGTTGCATGTGCATGTTGCAGCTGAACCAGACCAGCCTGTCGAGCAATTGTGTTTCGTGATTACATTAATAATAGAAGAACTGTGATGGACTATCAGAGCTAAAAAAATACTCGAAGCGGAACAACAGCTGCGAGATGAAATCACCAAGTTAACCGTTATACTAGCAAAATACAAGTACACGTGTAACGTTGTAGATGCTACTTACGGACTTGCCGCCGTGACCTCCGTTAGCTTGGGTGTTACTGGTATTATAACGACAGCAACTGTCGTAGGCATGCCAGTTGGAATTGCTGTTGTGGCAATGGTAATAGTTACCGGTGTAGCTAGCGCCGCTGGTAAAATAATTTCATCGCGGCTGCATTTGCGAATATGTGTCTATTCGGAAACTCTCGCGGTGGCACAAAGTAGTCTCAGCACGATTAGTAACTTCTACTCGGTAGCTATCGAATATAAATCCATTACGACAACCGAGTTTTTGTGTTTTGTCTCTTCATTCTCTTTAAATATTTGATAACAGAGACTGACTAATACACAAAAGAAGGAAGAGTACAGAAACTGAATAACTCAATCATTTATATTTATCTTCAATATTTCCAAAATGTTTGTGATGGGAAAAAAAGATTTATGCAGTGTAGAAGATCCAAAATTTTGTAACAGGCACAATAATAATAATAATAATAATAATAATAATAATAATAATAATAATAATAATAATAATATTTATAATAATAATAATAACAACAATATTAATAATAATAATAATAATAATTATTATTATTATTATTATTATTATTATTATTATTATTATTCCATCAGAAAAAATAGTCATAAGTATATATGTTGCTGTTGTTGCTATTATCATAATTTTTATTAGTATTATTGGTGTTGTTGTTTTTGTTAAGGCTTGAAACCTTACCTATTATGGATGGAAAATGAAAGCATTTGTAACAGTAATACTAATGCCAATTCTCTATCATCATCATCATTGTTCTTGTACTTATTCTTATTAAATGATGCTGTTGTTCTTCATCTTTTTATTATTGGTGTTGCTGTTGATATTGATCTTGTTGTTATTAAATGTTGGTTCCTTGCTTGTTATTGCACAACATATATAGGAAATGAAAGCAGTTGTAATACTAATGTTAAGTCTTTTAAACATCAGTGGCACTCTCCATCTGTATTTTCAATTCAGTGCCAAAGAAGGTCACTGTAGCCTTTATCTAATTCAAAATAATGTTCACAGATTAAAAAAAGGAATAATTATTTTAAAAAATAAAGTTTTCGTCAATATCTGAAGTTTCATAATTTTGACAATGCGAGATCTCAGTAGATCTGAAGGCCAAAAGAGATTCAAGTGCTAGCAAAACACGCGAGTTTGTTGAGAGTCTCAAGTCACGTGATGGCAACATTCACCGTCAGGCATCCTCAGTGATGATCAAATGTAATTGACTCTCCGCTAGATGGAAGAGCTAAAGTTGAATATTTCCAGTTGTAAACCGTGTTGGAAATTAAGCTATTGAAAGCGAGTGAAATCGTCATTTTTGTGTTCAGTTGGTGAGGGACGAATAGTAATGTGAATGACCTTTATTCCTGTGGGCTATAAATGTTGTTTTTCTAGCCATACATATGCGAAAGCGCCCCAGACATTTTCTAGGCCAGATTTGGCCTCCTCACCAAAGAGACTCCTACATACCGTACGTGTCCGCAAAAACGAACATCAGAATACAAATTCGTTATGGGGACAGATTTTTATCGGTGTACAATCAACGACCGTTCTTTCGTGGAAAGCGCGTGCATATAGGAAAATTTACGTTCACACAGACACGTACACACACACACACACACACACACATATATATATATATATATATATATATATATATATATATATATATATACATGTAACAGGATTAAACCGGGTTGGAATTGGATAAACGAAGACACCGAAAGCAATTGCCTTAGTGAAATGTTTATTTATAAATGCAACTTAACGATGAATGATTCTGACACTATTGTAACAAAAAGATATAGGGAAAATGATATAGTTCCCAACATGGAACCAATCAACAACAAGTAACTTTAACGAGAAAATCAAATAAAGATCAACAAATAGAACTGGTAAACAAATATGAACACTGTTCTATCACCAATAAACGAATGAACGTATATGATTGACACCCTAATACAAACAAGGTCTTATTTAGCACCAAGGGTGACCAAAGCATGTGATTTATATACAACTACGAATAATGTATAATTAATATCATGTATCCACAAGTAGGACGCATGTATTATAAACTTATCAATATATCACTCATTTAGTGATATTTAAAATATGAATGCACGAATTTATGAATTCATCAATCTATCAATTCATCAATTTACCACTCATTTAGCGATATTGAAATATGTATGCATGAATTTATGAATCTATCACTCATATAGCGATATTGAAATGTGAATGCATGAAATTATGCTCAGATAGCAATAGATAAATAACAATTAAACTATGGAACACACACACACACACACACACACACACACACACACACACATATATATATATATATATATATATATATATATATATATATATATATATATATATATATATATCGTGGCGTCCAGTTGACGACCAAGATTCATATCCGGTTCCAACAGCTCTAGTCAATGGTCAAGGAGCCACCACGCATGACCCGCCCCTCCCAGTCTGTCGAAAGGGTCCCTCGAGATCCTTCTCATCCAACACAGACCCGCTGGTCGCGAAGCCTAGGTCTCTCACGTGAGAACACCAGTACTCTCTTCCGCGCAAACGTCACCAGACAGCAGCGTACACGCCACAGAGTTCTGCGACTCCACATCACAAAACCATACAAAAGCAGCTGAAAGTATAACAACTGAATCGTGTAGCACATATGGCACGGTTAAGTACTTTTGCTTTGATATATGTTGCGCATTTCCTCATTCAATGCATGCAGCGTATAATTAAATTCTAAAACGTCTGATATATGAAATAATTCTGTCATATAAAACGGATAGTAATAAAGAATGCAACCTTAAATTTTACATACCTATGCAGCTGAAGATTGCTCCCGTAAAGTGGTAAGCTTCCTGACAAGATTCTTCGTAATGTAATTTTAACATAGAGAATTTGCTCTATAAGTACCCTAGCTGTGATGAATATGCGCAGCTAGAGAACTCGAGGTACTTGGGCCGAAAAAATAAACCACCCTCGGTTAACGCTGTACGCGGCAACGAAACCCGAGTACGTTTTCGATCACACACACATATATATATATATATTTATATATATATATATATATATATATATATATATATATATATATATATATATATATATATATATATATATATATATATATATTGATGTAAAACATACACAATTCCGTGACAATATATATATAAATTTATTTTCAGGGATGGTTCTATTGCCAACTATTCTGTCAATGTCGATGCCGCAGCAAAAGTAGGTGATGTTTTAGAATACATAAACAACACCGTTATTCCAGAATTGGTGAATGAGATTGCATTTGGGGCCAATGTCAGCGGCGACTATGTCAGGGATGTAATGAGAGTGATTATAGGTGATCTATCTATCCTTTGTTTTCTTTTTAATTCCTTCGCCAACGTATTCGCGAGGGAATATTGCATTTATCCCGTTGGATGTTAACTTGATTTGTTTTATCGTTACACGCTCGCAATGCCTTGCATATCGTGGGTCATAATTTGTATGCACTTATCAGACTTTGCATGCATCTTTCAAAATATAAACTGAATCTTTTAAATGTGGTTTTCCTATTTTCATGTTGAGTGAAACTTGTATTTATAAAATGTTCGTTTTTAAACCGTCATATAGTAAAACATATTTCACCTACATTCATCAAACTTCGTATGAGGATGCAACGCAACAAGTTTAACTCTACCATACCAAACGTAGGCCACTGTCCTCTTCTTAATTTTTGTCGCGAGGGACTTTGTATTTTCAGATGTAATTCATTATATTATTCTTATTTGGGACCTTATTATAATCATAAGCTTTACACGTGGATGTATCTCTAAAAGTGCAACCTAGCTATACCAAAATTAGGTCGTTGTGACTTGTTTTCCTTGCTTCATAGATCTTTGTCTCATATCTTGACTATTAGAAGACATACATCCATCAGCCTTCGTATATGGACTCATTTTTACTAGCATTACAAACCAGTGGAAACATTAGGTCGATGTGACATATTTTGCATAGTCTAGAAACTCTGTAACTACATATGAATTTTCAGCCGTTATTTGTTAACATTTTTTCTGGAACTTTCATAAGACTTGCTTAAAAGTTGCACCGTCTTCAGCAATATGTTACTTTTACAAATGTAAATCATTGTGGCCTATCATGTTAGGCTTGATTGACTTTATCACCGAAATAGATTTTATGCAATATCTTCAACGCCATCAGCTGTAAATGCATGCATATGTTTGTATCACAAAACAAGAAACTGAAAGGAACTCTGGTTGAATATGCATATATATTAGAAACGAAATATTTCCTTATGCTTACACCAAATTTACTACCTTTCATGATGCGATTCTTTTATTGTGTAATAAGTCTTTTCTGTCAACGGACGAAGATATTCTCTTTAGTTTACATTACATATCTCTAGTAGGGTCTACAATGTATGATATATATTTTGAAAACAACTGTGGATTGTTTTTTAAAGAAAGCCTGTTACAAATATTACTGAAGATTGATACTGTTTATGTACTAATTTCGGGTAATATAAATAGCAGAATTAGTCATCTAACTGATATAATATCCTACGATCAAGAAATGCATCCTTTTGCTTACCTGCATGGGAATATTTGGATTTCGATGTTACTGATAAATCTACGGTATCGAAAGATACAGTTATCAATACTTTTGGAGACGTCTTGATTATATTGTGTCACACATACATTATTCATGTTCTAAACGGAAGACTTACTGTAGAAGACCATAGAATATGGCATATTTTGACAGCAAATGTGGTAAATGCTTTGTAGATTACATGTTAGCATCATTACATTTATTTTGTAAGATTCTTTACTCTTTGTTTTGTAGGAAAGATGAATCTGATAACATTTTTTTATCATATTTGTTTAAGTTGCTTCAATTTCTTCGAGTTACTTCTCCTAGAACACCGAATACTATTATGGCTACTCGTGCATGGTAATGCTGTAAATGCATCATCACAACATAAAGAAGACTTCACACTAAATATAAACATTTTTAATTTTTACTTCATATATAATTTATTGATCAATTTCTTATTCTTATGAGTGTTAGTGTGGACAGTGCTGTACCCATTTTTTATGTTGACAAGAACAGTACAAAAAGTAGGAAAACCAATGTTGCAAACAATATTTTCTTTATCACACTATCCCGGGGCAATAGGTATGGTGAGACGATGAACTTGAACTTTTGAAACATAGAAAGCCTGGTCTTCTGAAACAGCTTAGCATTCAAAATCATTGAACGAGTTTCTGCAGTATAAAAATGTCAAATCGTACTTTATGAATACACGTAGAAACAAATCTTTTGCAAAGATTGAGTACAGTGTAAATTATTTATCAGGAACAGATACTACTGGCATACAACGTTAGAAATATATCAGAGGATTTCAAATTTTTTGTAATATTTCTTCTGAATAAGTGCTGAGATAAATTTTGCAAATTATTGAATTGTAGTAAGTTAGAAATGAATGCCAGGTTTAAAGAAGAGGTTAATTTTGCAAAAATGAAGCTCGTGATTCAAAATGTGATCTCTATGAACAATTTTACATGGATCTTGATCAATCAATCACTTTGGAAAATATTCATAAAGCTATCAAGCCAATAAAAAAACAACAATAAAGCACCGGAGAACGATGGTATTGTGAGTTTTTTATGCTTAATAATTGTGCACTTCTGCATCATTACTCTGTAAAAAATTATTCCAGAAGATAAATTTCCAGAGGCATGGTTTTAGGGAATTATTTATCCATTACATAAAGATGCGAGTAAAGAGGCATTAAAGAGTTATCATTGAATTACACTTTAGAATGTGTTTCGGAAATTTTTCACAAAGGTTATAAATGCTAAAATAACACAGTTGGAAATGATCAAGAAATCGTCTTTGGTAACAGACAAAATACAAAAAAGGGATATAGAAACATATACAATATTTTCAGTTTATATGCCTGTATTCAGTCATTTGTTTCAAAGAAAAGAGAGCGTGAAATGGTCCTAAACCCATCTTATGTTAATAAGTAAAGGAAACAAGACTGTGGGACTGTATAAAGTTTTTCGCTGCAAAATGCTATTGTATATATCAAATATTGATTTATCTATATAGTTTTACCAACAATGTAATTCGTGTTTAAAATATGGGGATATGAGTATGCTCAATTGTGGATTGCACTGAAAATGTTCATATATTTGAAAAAAAGATTTATAGTCTTAGAGTAAGCAAAAATGCTTCGAACGCTGTGTACTGAGAGTGTAAGATCTTTATCCACAATTGTCAATTAAGTATATGATGACAGGAATACAATTCTGGTTAAAGTTACATAAAACAAGAGTCCCTCGATGGGACTGACGCTCTACTGACGCTCTACTGTCATTAAAGAATTTCCAGGAATTCAAGGTAAGACCATTTGTTCTTTTTAACTGCTGAAACTATATCTGATTGGGTGTAGGATCAGCACCATTTTCATCTAGAACAAACTAGACACCATTAGAAAACGTTTGATGAAAACCTCATGCTGATATAACCATCCATTACGGCGAATCAGCAACAAGATTTCCAGTGTGTTCATTTTGGCAGCAATATGTGAGCTCAGTTCGGCACCATTTTTATCCAGGGACAACTAAATATCATAATTAGTCTTCTTGTGAAAACCCCATATCGATCTGACATTCCATTTTGGAAGTGTAGCAATAACAAGATTTTCAAGATGGCTGCCATAGTGGTCATATTGGATTGTCAGATCGGCACCATTTTTTTATTTAGAACCACCTAGACATCATAAGAAGTCTTTTGGTGAAAATCCAATGTTGATTTGACTTTCCATCTAGGTTGAGTAGGAATAAGATTTTCAAGATGGCGGCTCTGGCGCGATATTGGATGTTCGGCGGAAACCGATTTTATTTAGGACAAAGTAGACATTATAAAAAGTCTTCTGGTGAATATCCCATTTTGATATGAATTTCTGTTCAGGAGGAGAAGCGATAACAAACTTTTCACGATGGCTGCCATGGCCGCCTAATTGGAATTTAAATAAGCGCCATTTTCATTTAGGACCAAGTAGATATAGTCTTTAATTAAAATCTCCATGTTAATATGACAATCCATTCAGGAGGAGTGGAAATAACAATATTCAAGATGGCGGCTGTGGCGGCCATATTGAATATCTGAGACGCACCATTTTCATTTAGAACCAACTAGACCTTGGAATGAATACTGTGGAAATTTGTATGGCAATCCTCTAAGTAGTTTATGAGGTGTAACAATAATAAATTTGTGCATATGGACGGATGGACGAAGGACGCCAGGCAATCCAATTAGCTCTTCAGATCTATCAATAATAGAGCTAAAATGGATGAGTCTAGATACCCAAATGCTTGTTATCAAATGAAATCACCTGATGAAGTTGGAGGAATTACTTGCGCTGCATATATAACGATCTCTTGTTTAGACTAGGATTTGGTGAGGTCTGGCTGCATCAGTATTTAGGTGATGACACATTCTATTTGCGAAAGACAGATTACAGTGCATAACTTTGTAAAAGAAAAGGCTGGTAGTTCGAATGAAACAGTAAATTTTAACTCTATATAAAACATTAAAAACAGACTTAAGTTTGGAAAACATATTTGGTATCAGCCATGCTTCCTAAATTTAAAGCTGCCATATATAGATTTATATGTTTAAGTCATGATTCAGCTGTAGAGATATATACAAACAATAATGTAAAAAAGGAGGAGATATTGTATATTTTGTGTTCTTGATGGCATGCATGTTATTGCAGATGAATTTAATTTTTTACCAAATATATCCACTTTATACAAAACTGAGATCTAAATTAAAATGTTTCTCATAATAATTTGTACGAATTCAGAATGATGAATTATTCAGAAATATTAAAAGCCCTTTGAATCAGTCTATTTTGTCTCAACATTTATATATATATATATATATATATATATATATATATATATATATATATATATATATATATATATATATACGAAGTATATATTTGTTTATTATTGATTATACTTATTGTTATTGTATATATTATATATGGCCATATGGCCATATACCTATATTTATTTGGATAAATTCTTCCCTGCTTACTTATCAGCTTCGCAGTACTGAAATTATCCTTGCTGATGCATCTTTGATTTATTTGCATTCTCAGAAGATCGCGTAGCCTTAGACATCAAAGTTCAAAGTTCACCTTTCTCTGTTAATCGATATAAGCAAACGTCAGCCTATGTGTATCCTTGTATACCCGTAATGGTAATGTTTTATAAAATGAAAACTACGATACAATATGTTGCACCTGAAATTTAGCAAGTGTTTCATCAGAATGAAAGACGATACAATTACAGTTTTGTGGTGATTGACGTATATATATATATATATATATATATATATATATATATATATATATATATATATATATATATATATAATTACTATTCGACTTTAACTACATTGAGAGGAAATTCTGTTTGAAAATCATGTTGTTTTCTTGATCTAGTTGAATCTCGACACTTCAATAAAGTTTACCAGTTAAGATAATTTGTTCCCAAAACAAGAATGACAAAAAGTTAACATGCTGACTAGAAAGCAAGGCAAGATTAATTGGTGAAATTCAAATTGAAATTTCTGCATTATTTTGGAAACACTATTACATTATAAGAATTTGAATCAACACTGATAACATTTTCTGAAACTTGCACAAACACTCACACACACACGCACACACACACATAAAACCACACAAACTCATACACTAAAAATGATACCAAATGTTAAATAAATGTGAATGTCAATGCTTTCTTTCTTGCTTTTTCACAGCTAACCTGAGGAACACAGATAAATGTACACTTGCAACGACGAGGCTCTGTCCGTACGGATATAAATGCTCAGAAGAGAATGTAACACGAGTTTTTTGTACAGACATGTGCAGTACACACACCTGTGTATACGGTTCCTGCTATCTAGACCACCTAGACGAGTCCGTTTTGAAATGCAGGTAAATGAGTGTTTTTGTTCTTAATCCATAGTATATTTGCTTAATCGCTTCGTTCCTTCCATTGTTCTTCTCTGTATTCATTTCCTTCAATTTATAAACACAAAGTTTGTTACTTACGTACCTACCTACCTATTTCTTTACTTACTCACTTTTGTTAATATTTTAATAACGTCTACAGCTTTCGGGGGTGATGTGGGGTGAGGGAATTGGTCTCGCTCTCGTTGCCTCGTAACATACGAATATAAAATTCTATTAAATATTATCAGATGATATTAGCCCGATATTGATATCTACCTAAAGTTAGACACATATTCCATGTTTTCAAAATAAAAAAAAACTAAATTAAAATTTCACACATCTTTTAAATATGCACGTATGTTTTTATACAAATTTATTTTGTCCCGTAATTAAGAAGTCTGTGACGCCTCTAAGCGACTTTTATTTCGCGGATATGGACATTTTAAATACAGAGTTATGCAAAATTGAGTTAAATAGCTTTGGAGATGGGGTAGAATTGACCTCTTGACAAAGAGCTATATCAAAGTAATTTTGTTTCCTTTCCTTCTTCATTCCTTCCATCCCCCTGTTGTTTTCCTCTGTGTGTGTGTGTGTGTGTGTGTGTGTGTGTGTAACGAATGGTCTCTTCGTGTATTTGTCTTTAGTCTTTCAATCAGCTCAGCCAGTTCAAACACTTACTCGCTTCCTTTCTTATTTTATCCTTGCAGATGTCCCGTAGATAGCTATGGCTATGTCTACAGCGGGAATCTTTGTGAGAACAAAGCTTTATCAACTCTAGTTGTAATAACATCATCAGTAGGTGGGGGTATACTTGGCCTGGCCGTCGTCATAATATGTGTTATGTGCATCAGATCCAGGTACAGAGGATATCAGTACAAGTCAGACGAGGTTTCGTGAGTACATTCAAATGTATTTTCCCCTACAGCATTTTAAAATTTTCTTTACAATTAAATTTAATTTTATAATTCTTGAATCTATGTAAAGTTGTCCATGTTTATGTCTAAACGTTATCTTTCATTTGCTTTCAGCTGTAGGTACACTTTTATTGGTAGAGAACCTATTTCCGAATTTCAGAGTTGCTAAAATGCACGAATTGAATGAGTGTGTGAAATGCTCGGCCTGTTATCAAAATATGACCTTTTCTATGAGCGACATCTTCACAATTTTGAATGTCGACAATAATAGGACTATGCGTTATTTACAAAGCCACCAAACTCTATAACCCGATTATGTATGGATATACACCTTTGCATCTAATATATTCGTATGCATGATAGGAGGGATAGATGGATCGACGGATGGATGGGTATACACATGCCGTTGATTGCTTTGATTGCTTACACATGGGAGCTAGATATGACTGCCCTAGTCCGATTAATAGCCCCAAGCCTGTACTGATATTGATTATTAGTTCAGTACAGGTTTTGGAGCTGATTTATCGGACTATGACTGACCCTCTGAATTACCTGATTATTATATAAAAGTGTTCGATGATCAAACAGTACATTCTAAAGTTATCCTACTGAATTATCAGGCTAAAGAAAGCAAAAAGGAAATAATTTCTGAAAACCAAAGAGGTAAACGAAAATTAAAGATCTCGAGTAGTTACTTCTAATCACTTGTAGACGAAAGCCCAAAGGGAGGGAGACGGACAAACATATTCAGCATGTTATTCTCCACTGGGTTAATATTGTCTGTTTCAACTTCCTTTCCAGATTACAGTACATTCCAGACTCCAGCGAATGGTTTACACGTGCATCCATGTACCAGCCCACATTTCGTCCTGACATTACATTTGCATCTGGACAAGGCCCACCGGTACATTATTGCTGAGGATCAGACACTTACATCCAAAGACTTCAATGCGGATATTATATAAAATAATAGTTACAAAATATATTGAATTCAATAAGCAAAGATCAAGCTTCAAAAAATCTCTGTATGACTTTGTGATTCCATATTTCACATAAAAATATATGTGAACCTCAAAGTGATATATTGTTAAATATTGATCTGAACTGAAATATTGTATTAAATATCGTACGAAATGTTATGGTAAATATAAATGGAAGATGTTCCGTGTTATGCATTCAAGAACTGTACGATACTGATTTGGTGACAATTCTTTAATGTAGGGTTTATATCACGAGACTTCTATTGCTGAAGGTGTAATATATCCAATTCTAAAACTTCAAATAAATTCGTTAGAATATAGCAAATGCTGTTTTGGACAAACGTCGTCAAGTTCTAGATTGAACGATTACTACAGAGTACATCACTGAGTGCAAGACGACATTATTTATGTCTTAGAATTAAATCACAAAAGACACATGACTTAAAATGCATTGAAAAATATTGGCAGCGGACAACTTATTAAATTCCTTGCATACATTTGTCTTACGCTTACTCAGATTTTGAGCCTAAAATGCACAGCATAAATACAACCAATGATTGGTTTGTTTACATTTCTAGAAGCCACTTGGCATCGCAAAGCATTGTCAGTTCTCGTAAATGTTTATTCAAAAGTTCCCACATTTCTCTTTTTACCAAACATTTTTGTTTTTGTTTATTTTTTAAAAATTGTAATTACTGTTCTTTATTTCAAACTTGATTCGTTTCCAACGGAAAAAAAAATTCTACGAAAAGTGGAAAACTCTGCCGTGGGAACAGTCTGATGGAAGAATATTTTTTATTTCAGAATATATCTTTCTCTCCCGAGAATGTAGACGATTTGAACAGAAACTATAGCAGCGACTCCGGGCAGAGAACGGGTCTATACGACTATATAGAGATCGATAAAAAGGTATTACGTGGAGATCAAAAATAGAAAGTGTTTAATAAAGCAAGCGTTACGATAGTCTATATACGGACAACTGGGTGGACCCAGTACGTCCGTTATGAACGTAGTGAAGTAGGCAAGGTACCAGACTACACATTTATAAGAATTTTTTTATAAGGCAAAAAAAAAAAAAAAAAAAAAGTGGCGGATAGCGGATGGACCGTAATAGTCTCGTTTAGTCTAAGAAAAGGAGGTATCGATAGTCGAGCATAGCAAGGCTCGTATTCGTACCGCTTGGCCATAATGTGTTGTGGAAGGATTATCAGTCAATACTTGGATGGCTATTGAAACTTACTGCATTGATGTGTTTATCTTCCAGTAAACGTGGCTAATATTCTAAAAATTGTATCCACGCATAAGACAAAGTAACTCATGGCTTTAGCCATGTTAGAAATTAACCGAGTAGGTCATTCAGTTAAAGTCTATTCCATTCTTTTTCGATACAAGGTCACTCGCTTCTCTATTGCATTTTGCTAATATATATGGTCATATATCATTTTATTGTGTATGAAAGGCTCATAAAATAAAACACGCCTACTGCTACCTTGTAACACTGTCAGCAATGTACTCCATCGCGGCAAGTTAAGAATTCCTGACTTCTTCGTCCTGGGTATTGGGCGAAATCTACCCACTGTGCACTAAAGCCATTGCAGAGAAAAGATCGGAACAAATGCAGTATAAATTGAGTGATGCATTTATCGAAACGTACGAGTTTGTCAAAGTGGCATTTTACCACCCAATTGTAAATCGTAGTGCCAGTGGTGTTACACTCCCAAAGTGAGAAACCTCTTTCTGAGTAGTATGGGAAAGAATCTGAACTTGCAAAGTTCCAAATATTGGTGTTGTTCTGCCCAAATGACCAAATCCATTTTAAACAAAATCCAAGTAGCGATGTTTAGTTAGAAAGACAAAAGTAGAACATTTAAAATTATAATAAACTTCCTGATTGGTTGGTCAAGAAAGGTCGTGACCTAGACATATATGGCAATTCAGTGACTTTTATAATAACCTAGTTTCCATTTTTAAAAAAAAGTATTTAGCAAAACGAGATAATCAAATCTATCTCAAGCACTACAAAAAAAAAAAAAAAAATAAAGGAAAGTAACGTTTTCAGGTCACAACTCTTATTAGTATTTTATCGCCTTCTCTTCCAGTTTGAAATCAAGAGACCGCAAATCCGGACAGAAGTGAATGAAGCGAATGCAGAAGACATAAACACAACTCTATAGAAAAACAATTGGAAGTTTCCTTACAGTTCTATGCATTTACAAAAGATTTGCTATCAAAAAACAATATCACCATGATTTAATACAATATACAATCTACAATGGTCGTATTTCGAAAAAGAACAAAAAAAAAAAAAAAAAAAAAAAAATACAGATTAATTAGAGTGTTTAACTTGATGTTCTGTTCTATTTAAAATCCTTGTAGTTCTTGGGTATACTCTTCACTAGCCATCATTGTACTCTCTCTCTCTCTCTCTCTCTCTCTCTTTATCTTTCTCTCTCTTCTCGATTGCTTGGTACCCAGTTCAAGATCATATTTTTTATAATAGAAAAGGTGATATCTATTCTTCCTTATTTTCCTATTATTATTATTATTATTATTATTTTCATGATTAATAATTTGTTTGCAAATATGGATTGCAGATGAATTTTATATTAAATTTTTAACCCTTGAAATTAATATCCTGTATTAGTGCTTGATCAATTTAAATGTATATAAATGTTATCAATTTAAATTTTAATATAATAATTGTTGTTTTATTTTATTTCAAATTTTCTAATTGTTGTTTTAGTTTTATTCAGACAACACCATCAATTACAAAAGCGCAGTCCTTTTAATTCATCGATTAAATCATTAAATCTTTAATATAAAAAATTATTCAATATTATTTACACCATGAAAATCAAACAATAAACCTTTAGAGATAATGCTCATTCTTAAACCATGACATTTTAAAACATTTGTTAAGAACGAATATATTTTCAAGTTCCCTGAAAAAACTAGGTAAATATTGACCACAGCGTCACCGATCTAACTCAGAACAAAAGAAATTTAAAGGGAATAGGGCACACACGTGTTCTTTATCAATCATGGATTACTTCTACGGATTCAATGCAAGACTATATAATCACAATGGTAGAATATGTTTGTTTTTAGCTTTCTGCAGGGCAGAAAGTTTTGTTTTTTTCAGACACAGGCTGTCATGTAGTGATCGAATGTATGTACATATGATAGATATACCTTTATTGTGTGTATCAAGTGTGCAACCATCAATATCTGTAACAGACATAAATGCATACCTATATTCTTACTGCCCTATCGGCTAAATGCAAATTGAGATCCATGTATGTTATAACTGGCGGCAATATCGTGAAGCCGTCCCCAACCCGGTATAATGTGGTCTGGAAATCTGAGCCAGTTGATTCCGTAATCATGATTTTAATTTTGATTTACAATCTTTAACCCGTGCAAGTATAAATTTAACCTTAAAACGATTACGGAATCAACTAAATCTGATTTCACAATCGCATTATACGAGAGTGGGGGTGGCTTCAAGATATTGCCTAACTGACTGCCATCACTGTAGTAATATTATATGCATGCTAAAGGGCCATTTGGTTTATTTTAATATAGAGTTCTATTTATCTATATTCTTTATTACAGCCAGTACTATTTCCATGTTTGAAAAACAACAGCTTTATGTTTAATAATTATTTCATGTCACGGCGGACCATACTAATTTAGATAAATACCCACGCCGTATTTCAATGGAATCAGTGTCTATCAACTCTCTGAACTAATGGATTAAAATAATGATCGCTGTTCATTTAAGGTAAGAGATTATAGTAGTGGGCACTTTGATAAATCGCCAATCCCTTCTGAAGCTCAAAAGAATTTACTCGAGAGAAAAGATGGCTCCGCCTACCGAAACACGTGACAGGGCGACAAGTTAACCTCCGACAAACATTTAGTATTTGGCAAAGAAATTTGTTTCAATTTCAGTGATAGGTTATTAAAAATGATTCTTATTATTGTTAAATATGTAGAATTACCAAGTAGCATAAATTATACTGCAGTAGACAATATTTATATTTGCATTTTAATTAGTATAGTAACAACCTATGTATTTTATTTTAGTAGATTATTAAAACCAATTTTGAAGCAGCTTGGGAACATATTCATGAAAAAGGAAATTATACTGTTGTACATAAAACTTTTAAAGTTCAACTATGTTCATGAGATGGAATTTTTATTATTGATGTATGTTGATTTAAATATGCTAAATACATGCTTAATATATCGGAAGATGAATATCTGAAACCATTGTTTTTTGTATCTCTTTATGATTAATAAAATTGTCTTCCCCCACCCCTCCTTCAGCACAGTGACTTAAAGCAAAGATTCACTCAAGTGTCTGAAAGATTGAGAGAATGATGCATATTATGGGGGAAAACCAACACTTAAATTTGAATGTTCAACCTTTAAAATAATGCAATCTCGGTCCAGTGCTTCTTATAGAAGACCCACCACACACACACACACACACACACACACGCACACACAAGAAAGACCCATGTTAGGGGGTTCTCCGCCCATATTCTAGACACGTTCATTTTTACATATTTTTCCGATTTGTATTTCCTTTTTTTTTTCTTCGAATTATCCACGGGACATGCTGTTCTACATACTTTTGTGCAAACAAACATGTGATAATTGCCATCAGTTGTGTTCACGTTCAGCTGATCGTGCGGGCGACCACAAGTCTTTATTCATCCAAGTTTCGTCTAGGTTTCGGGAAATGAATGAATTTAACTCCTCCATTTAGACGACCTGAATATCGACTGTCAGCTCTCATTCACACCTTTTCACCATTATCAATAAAAAAATTGACGAACTGTTACAAAATTTTTAAATATTTACAATAAACAATTAGATTGTCGGAGGAAAATGGCGGACGTAAACAATGCCTGGTGGTGTGTTTAAATACACTCGACGATTGTTTAATTGATTAGCGTGATTGACAAGTGGCGATTGGTCAATTGTCCAACAATCGCTTGGATACCGGTCGAACATTTAACCACTGATGCATTACACTGTAAGCTTGAGCAATTAACATTATACATACATTATTATTCACGAAGGACAAGTGAAAGCTACTTATAGTTAACCAATGAAATATGGAGAAAAGAAATAGTATTGTTCCCTATTCATATATAATGTTCACAAAGTCTTTAGATTTATATAGAAATACAGAAATAATCTTCTTAACGGCGATGGATCTTCGATAGGATCCCCAGCAGGGAGTTGAATATTAACGATTTAATATCCGTGTCTATCCAAAGGCCATACTAGACATGCCACATTTCGTCGCCCAAGGTTTTGACAGGCAACTTAGATCAGCACTGGTGTTATTTTTGCTTTAATTCTTTTTTGTTTTTTTTGACAAGCCCAACGGACAACTCACATATAATTCAGGAAGGACCCAATATATAATTTGACGGGTCATGGCATAACGATATCCCATTTTATAATCATTGTTCTGGTAGTAATTGTTAGAACATTTTAACAATATTCTTAAATAATTTCCTGCGTTGGGTAAAGGGACGACATCCCTACTGGTATTTATATATAGTTAGCTAAATGTATGAAGGGTGGCAATTTTAAAAAAAATTGTAAGAAAATAAGTTTATTATCAAATGTATCTTTGCGTATAAGAGAATGGCATATACTAGTATACGTTTAATGCAGGTCTTGAAAATGAGACTGCGTGCCAAAGGAGAAAGTGAGTATTAACTACTTAAATAGATTTTATGTTTAAGGCAATCTGAATGTCAATACAAATAAATATAGTTTTGAAAATTTATGACACAAATACTATTAAATTTACCTTCTTCAGAGTGTGTAAAACTACTGGCCTATATAGGAATCAGTTATCAGCGTCAGTGACTTTTGACACATTGTTTAGATTTGAAATTTAATCTTTAATACTTTTGAGAAATAAATGTGTCTGTTCTCTATGATACCTAGAAATGAAAACCAAATATATTATCGAAAATTCCTGACACCCCTAAATAGCTGGAAAAGAAAATATTCTTGCTCTGAGTTTAAAAAAACAAACTTATAATATCCGTCCCCAACCCCACACAAGAAAAAAAACCAAAAAAAAAAAACCAAAGTATTTGTCGGTAAATGAAAACAAAATCTCGTTCAAAAGATAATCCCAGCTCCCCCCCCCCCTCCAAAAAAAATTAAATTGTCTGACCATAAGTTGATTCCAGTATTTTCGTGCACAGCTCCAGAGCGAACTGAACATGTTTAAGGGTTACTTGTGCATATGTGGATGTTATTAATAATTTAATTTATTTTGCTCGCAGTCGATTATGATGAAGTCTCCACCCCACTGTTCTACATGAATATTTTACCTTAAGTAAAAAAAAAAAAAAAAAAAAATTCCATTACCAGACTGCATTTTGGTCAGGGTTCTAACGTATGTTGAAGTCTTAAATTTCATTAAATATAAACTTATTTTTTCTTGCAATAATCCCTTTCTTCAAACATGCAGGTTGATTGCTGGTTGTATGATTAGTGTTTACTATCTAGGTGTAAGAAATCCCACCAGCTTTGTCTTTGTAATTTTCAGGTAATATATAAGTACTTTTATATAACTTAAGTTATTATATTTGGCTTTGCAATGTCATTCAACCTTTAAAATTAACATTTAGCACAATAGTTATAGCAGTTTGGGTTTGGTGGTATTCACAAAATACCCCATCAGATTTAAACACATGCAATTTGTTCCAAACTAAGGAGTAAAATATCCAATTTATGAAATTCTCATCTATTCTTTGCTTATTATTACAACTTACAGCCATGAAATGTCATGCTATTTCATATAGATCTTCTCCGCAATTGGCCTGCTGCTAAGAAACTGGCCAATTACTAAAAGATTTGTAAAGAAATTATATAAAAAATTAGCCACCAAAGCCAATTTGTTACATGTACAAAAATGAGGAAATAAATAAAGGACAATTAAAAAGAAATGTTACAAAAATTATTTAAACAAGTTATTTAATTAATTTGTACAGTTTTAAATAAACTTTGTTATCTAAATTCTTTTTTAAAAGTAAAATAAACCTGACCAGATGGTTAGTAATTATCTGAAATAATAATTAGATTGCAAATGTTTGAAAAGTATGCTCTTCCTATATCCGGCATGACATGTGTAGCCAGTTAGAGCTCAAAAAGTTGACCACGGTCCATCCCTCCCCTGCCTGTGTGGGGAAGCTATGTGGGTGGGTTTAATATTAATGTTCTTTGTCAGGTCTTAGGTTACAGTAAACTAGGTACTTATAAATTATTTTGTATGTCTATTTACACAATAAATTCTTCCATTATTCCATCGGATTTCTTTATGCAATAGCTAAACTTGTTTGTTTAAATAATGTATTTGCTGCCCCCCCCCCCCCCATTTCCCATTACAACGATACTTTCTAGTATTTAAAATGGAATTCATGAAGCAACTATACACTTAGTTACAAGATGTACATACATAGGACAGACTTGTATAACGTCTAAGCAAGAATATTTAAAGTTGTTAAATGTGGCAAGAGTCCTTGGGTTGTAGCTCAGCCCTTGTCAGTGAAATCATATCCATGCAGGCATAAATTATACAAGAAACTTTTGTTAAAAAAGAAAATATGTCATTCTCTATCAGTATAGTCGACACATACATGTACAGACAGGGCTTACTGATACCTTAAAATGTAACCATGGTAACAACACTTCCATAAAATGGCTGGATAACAGCACCTCTTAGTTCACCAAGCCCCACCAGGTTTACTGATCACGCTGACAAGGCATCTCTTTTAGGCTGCAGCTGACTTTTCACTAGCAATCCCTGTCACTGTCGTATATATGCCCGAGCCCCACAAGGCTTCCTGATCAAGCTGATAATGCGTTTCTTTTAGACTGTGGCTGACGTTTAACTAGCTATCCTTGTCACTGGTGTATATTTGTCAGTATTATAAGGGGTGGAAACTACTGAAAATCCATGATTTATACCAGATGGTCGGTTGGGTTTGGGCTGAGATTTTTTCAAACATAAAATTTTGATCCATAATTTGCTTGTCTAATCAGTTCCTCTCTTCATGCCAAAATGTCCGATGTCTGGAAAACAAAACATACAAAACTTCACATTTTTTGTATGCTTCTTGTTTGTGTGTTCGCATTTATGCGCATGTGTATTATCAACAAATCTTTATTTCAACATTCAACTCAAACGGTGGCTCCGCATTGTCCAATGCTACCTACAGGCAGAGAAAACTGCAAATTTCTTTCAGTTTCGTCACCAGAAATGCTATTTGTTGAATGATAGATTCAAATTTTTGTTTAAAATGGTGGTGCAGCTTTTTGCCATATGCCTGCCCACACTGCACAATCGCCGCTAAGTAAGCGTCTCTGCAATCTGCCGATTTACCATCCAATTTTGGATATTATCCCTACACCGACCTGCTCGGCGGACACGTATGTATATTAAGAGTCTAACAAAATAGTTCCAAACACTTGGCACTTTACGTATTTTGTTGTGATGACCTGCTAAAGTAAATCTCATATATGTCTTGATTGTAATTTGAACCAAATAAAATGAACAAAATCGTCAACTACTTGGAACACTTCCGTTGTCAAATCTTCAGTTTCGGAAGGGTGTAGTTTTTTCACGTTGTCAAGCTCTTTAATTTCAGAGGTCAGAATCTCTTGCATGTAGACCGTAAACCCATAATGCCTAAATAGAAGCGATAGGTTATGAAAAACAAAGGAACTTATGAAGTTTGTATGCTTGCCTGAAAGATAACTGAAATTTTTTTTAATTTTCAACTTCTCCAGAACTGCTTACCACACTGAGGTCGCCGTTAATCTGCTGTTATTTATAACCGTCACAAGGATAGCTGCCTAGTCATGCAACCGACCCATTTAGAAGCTACACTCACTTAAGAAGGCCGTCTCAGAAACAAACATTGGTACAACTTTGCTCGTGTATTTCACATACAGGTTGTCTCCAGCTAGCATGACATTTCCAATAGCCCGACTCACAAAGTATTGTATCTACTCCGACTCGGAAATTTGGTATTGCTTCCGGTTGGTAACTTAATAACTAAACAGTCTTGTTCTTAATGTACAAAACAGTGCACAACAAAACAGACTCAAATAGCGACATAACGAAACCGGAACCATACCAAACATGCCGAGTCGGAGTAGGTACATTACAGTAAATTCAGTCAATCGATGCAGACTCACCTTTGACGGAGCCAACGATGAAGGCATTACGTTTCTTACCACATGCTCTATCCAAGTTGTGTCGGGGTGACTCCACAAGTTATGGAGTGCCTCCGCTGCCAGGTGGAAAATCTCTAAATTTTACTTATCTCAAACCTGCCAAAAGGCTGAAACGTATTATGTTATGATGTTGTCTGCCTGTTACCAATTTCATTTCCGCACAATAACTCGAGTTGTCCACCAGCTACAGTTACCAAACTGTGTGGATGGTTTTCACATGGGAAACGGAACAACGCTATTGATTTCACATTCAAACGCTCAAAGGTCAAGGTCTCTGTGACTGAAAGAAGAAACGTTGTTTCCACACTGTCAACTCGAGTTCTGTACCGTCTACAGTTACCAAATGTTGTGGATGGTTTGCATTTGAGACACAAAAGAACCCTATCTATACAGAGTTCAAAAGGTCAAAGATCAAGGACACAATAACTGAAAGAAAACAAAAAGGGTTTCTGCACAATAACTTAACTTTTCCATTTTATACGTTTACAAAACTTTGTGGATGGTTTGCACTTGGGAAAGGAAAAATAAACCTATTGATTTTGGAGTCAAAAAGTCAAAGGTGACTGAAAAAATAAAAATGGTTTCCGCACAATAACTTAGTTCTACATCACGTACCTGGACCAAACTGTGTGGTTGGCTTGCACTTGCGATAAGGAAGAGGCCTATTAAGTTTGGGATCAAAGGTCGAGGTCAATGTGACTTCAAGAAAAAAAAATCCCCACAAAATATACAATTTGCATCAGAAAATAGATCAAACTTTGTGGATGGCCTATGCTTAGGGTACAGAAGAAGCCTATCATTTTTTAGGGTCAAAAGTGAACGGTCGAGCTCACCGCTAAAGAAGAAAAATAGTATGCACAGAAATGTCAGTTATCTACACAGATAACTATTAAACAAGAGGCGGGAGTATAGTGTGCCGTTCACGGTACTCTTGTTAACTTTCTGGAATAGGACCATTTTTTTACATGAACATTGTTAGCACAATATTTAAAAACTACATCAGGTAGAGAAATGAAATGCAGTAATCACCTGAGATACTGTACTTTAATATATATGGCAGCAAGATGGGGATACATGTATATTGGCAGAAAAGTACATAAGACCATCATACTATGTCTGAGCATTCCAAGCCTAGCAGTTATGGAGAGGTACAAGATTTACTTAACGTGTTAAATACACCCATTGTCAGGATAGTTATGCGGTCGCACAAACCGCTTGTTTAGAAGCTATAATCACTTCAAAAGAAAGCCGCCTCTGAAAGCTAGTATAACACTTCCAACAGCCCTATTCAGTCAGTGCGGACTCACTGTTTACCTCGTCTGAGTTGTTTTTTTTAAAAAAACGAGGTCTCTTTGAATTGTATGAATGTTTGTAGGAGCATAGTAAATACTGGATTGGAAGTACGTGTGTGTGTGTGTGAGAGAGAGAGAGAGAGAGAGAGAGAGAGAGAGAGAGAGAGAGAGAGAGAGAAAGAGAGAGAGAGAGATTTAAAAGATGAAATTGCTTTAAGCTTTTAATAAAGGAAAACACATGTTTGTTTAAAACAAAGGTAAGTCTGACTGTTGGCCATTGGTATTGCATAAATGACAGAACAATGTTATTATGTATCAATAACTATGGTTATAACAAGAAAGGCACCCGTGAATAGTGCAATAACACATTGATTTGAGAATTCTTGCAGTTTAAACTTAATGTTTAAAAGATTATGCAATTAAGAATCTTCGCAGGAAATAAAAAAATAAATATTCATGTGTATGAAATAACCTAATGTTGAAATTGTTGAGAAAATTTTCAAAACTCTTAACTACAATACATTTTTGAATTGCAAAATGTCTGAAGTTTGATATTTGGGGCTGACATGATGCATTGCACCATTTCGTTACCACAAGAAAGCTAAGTTGAAACATAACCTGTATTCTGAAAAATAACCATATATGTTGTCTGTTTTAGCACGAAGGATTATTGGTTTTCATTTCCAAGTAACAGTTGCCAGTGCCATGCAATATTAAAGTTGTAATTCTGGATAATAAAGTTAGTTTTTTAAACATGCGATCATGTTATTTCTAGTAATTATTCTGAAAATCTTATCTTGAAACAAAGAACTTTTGTGATTCTACTGTAAAAACTTGATCACATATGAAAAGGAAATATTAATTAATTTAAACTTTACGTGAGGATAATACATATAATAAAGGTCCCAATCCTACAATATTCTCATCCAGTGAAGACTTATGTAAGAGTTATATTCCCAGAAACTTGTTGAAAAAGCAGTTAATATCGCACTAATTCAGACTGAGGCCTATACTGGATTCTTCTATTTGTCTGTTCATCCAATGCACTAACTTTTTTCAGAGATTTCTTTAGCACATTGAGATAGGGAATATAAATTTGGTTGTGTTTGCTACGACTTCATGTAAATTCCTAGTTGTTCTTTTACAAAAAGGTATCCAGAACATCCTGATTTTCTACTACAACTATGTTTTTGATCTTTCATATTTTCGTCAAAGATTTCTTAGTAATGCATAATGATAAACGAGTTGAAATGAAGTGTATATGTTAAGCATAGATATGGCAAAGTTACGACGAAATATAAGTGTGTCATTGCCCATCAATAATAATAGTCTTTATTTCGTATTGTAGGCCACCAACCCAAAAATACATACAATTTAATATCCGGTACATCATTTTATGGTAGACATAAGTACATGGTATAGCATTACTGTTTACATTATATTAATAATAATAATAATAATAATAATAATAATAATAATAATAATAATATGTTTCCATGATGACTTTGATTGATAAAGATGCTCGTTGCTGTACCTTATAAAATGATATGGTAGGCTCTCAAAAGTAATTATACTGACTTGCACCATAGTAACTGCATTCTTATCTCCCTTCTTCTTAGATAAATACATATATAGCTTGCTAGATAGATATATAAATAGATATATAGATAGAAACTTTATCTGCCAACCTACCTACATACATGTATACCTATCTACATACATGAATAATAATCCTATACATACAGACATACGAATTTTTACGTAGTTAGATGGGATGATTGGTGGATAGACGGATACGATGAAGTCGCTAATATGGTCATGGTGTGGAGAGTTTAAAATAAAAATGCAAGTAATTATATATTTTTTTAAATTTTACGGCATAAACTGGTTAATTTGGAAGGTCTACAATACCGCTTATTTACTTCAGTCTGTTTTCTTGTTCATTCTATTCAGGGAAGGATCATGTTCAGCCTTAACAATTAACAACTCTAGTTCAAACATAGGGCTTTTCTATTGAAATAACAACCCCAGTAAGGAATGTCGTGCATAACGGCTCTGATTATAATTCATTGGCGTCTTTTATGCAACAATAATTGAGGCTTTAGCCTTGAGATCAATGCTTCATGGTAGCAAGGGGAATAAGGACTACACCCCAGTAAGGAATGTCATTCATAAAGACTCTGATTACACTTCATTGGCGTCTTTTATGCAACAATAATTGAAACTTTATCCTTGAGATCAATGTTTCGAGGTAGCAAGGGGAATAAGGACTATACATGTAATTTTGTCACATTCTGACAACATGTATATCTGTTTAATAAAGAAACTTGAAGTATAGTAAAGTATTCTCAGCAATTCAAGAATCAAGAAGAGGTTGTAAGCACATATAGTGCCTGTAATAATATTATTAGATTGAACGTATCGTGTAGAAATTCCTTTGATGTGCAGCAAAATCTATTCACAGAGGACACTCAAAGGTCGACAATATTTCTTTCTCTATGGGCTGGTGTTCTTTATATATAAAGGTTGAATATGAAACTAAAACTGAACAAAATTAATGTATCACATGACTACTGGGTCATTTATGTTAATATGCCTATAATTTTTCGATGTGCAACAGGTATAACAATACCTCGTGGCTTGTTGCAAATAATCCTCCAAAGACTGTCATCTGCAAATTCTTCATGGAGATACAGTCTGGGTAGACTGAAACAAAGTCAGTTCACTACTCTATTCAGTACTTTTTGCTATGTGATAAGTATAATCTTACCTCAATGCCTATTTAAACGAAATTGATGAAACTTATCGAATAATTTAAATTTTCGGTCGCCAAGACTCGCAAGAGATAGGCATTATTCCACTCATTTCACAAATGAGCACTCAGGTAGGATCCTCTATTTGCAAATCTGCTTCATCTGACAAGTTGTCCATTGTAGGAAGGTGTCCACTAAGGCGGGTGTAACCATAGGCCATTAATATATATCCAGAGCCAAACCTCAATTTTGTTTTAATTTTTTTTAAAAATCCAACACTTACCCCACGCGAATAAAATAATTTAATAACCAGCAGTACCGTACTATCCATATTAAACAAGAAGAAATCAAGGCCACCATGACTTTACTATCAGCAAATTTAAGGACAATGATCCTAGACCTCCATACTAAAATATTCAATGAGTAAAAAATACAGATTTAGAAAGATAGCGACGGAAGCAAAGCGATATATTTCACTCACTATTTTATATTTTAAAATGTATACACTCTAACATATAAAAAATAAACTTTTATCATTTTTCGTTAGTTTTTCAAAAGAAGGTCTTGATCAATAGTTATAAGCTGAACTTTCATTTGAGTTCCCGCGTCACAATTTATTCATTCACTACAAAAGTTTGCAAAAGGAAGTGAACTTTTAAGCCAGAAAATACTTAGCACCTGAAAATCAAGCCCCAAGTCTGATTTTAAGCTCTATAACTTTCTATTCAGTTAGTACACGATAACCCCTCCACTGTATTTGTATCCCTCAAAACTCAAACCCTCAAACATCAAAGTAAATGGTTAGGCACGATAACTTTTTATTTAGTCAGTTCGTATAACCCCTCCACTCAATAAACAGTATTTTCAAATTTCAACACTAAAACATAAACAAGAAAAGTATAAACAATAACGCGTTTGTTAAATCTGCGACGAGAGGTAAGCAGTAAACAGATTAAACTATATACACAAAGTTAAATGCGGTATTACAGGTAACAAGGAAGTAAATGTTACTTTTGATAATAAGAGGTAATTCTAAAAAGTCGGTATTATATATAATGCAGTAAAAACAAGCATTGTCATGAAATGTGAATACTTGGAGAGAGAGAGAGAGAGAGAGAGAGAGAGAGAGACAGAGAGAGAGACTCACTGAATCCACACATGGATGCAATAAAGCAGTGTTTTATATAAATAAAAAAAGAAATAGTTTATATATATATATATATATATATATATATATATAACTATTTATATATAAGTATATTAAATAGGAACATTAGTCTGTTTATTGTCTGAAGTTTAGAGTAATTATATTAATTTATGGCTGAATAGATTTCAATAATTATATAACTTAGCACATACAAAATTAGAAAAACCACCAACATGTATTTTTATGACTGTATACGATATAGATAAAACAATTCTATATTAAATACTGTGCATTGTAAGAATTTTCGATACTTATTTTAATACAATTTGGAATTCAGGTAATCAAATTATATCAGTTTATGGCAATATTAGTAATTACTCATGAAAACTAAAGTAGACTTATTTGCTTGAATCACAGAAAAAACTAAAGCTTATTTTTTAAGCCAAT
Source organism: Margaritifera margaritifera (assembly GCA_029931535.1). NCBI lineage: Eukaryota > Metazoa > Mollusca > Bivalvia > Unionida > Margaritiferidae > Margaritifera > Margaritifera margaritifera. Next base: position 52,904 of record JAQPZY010001636.1, on the reverse strand, counting down.
TGATTACCAATATAATCTAGTGGATAATGTCTCCGATTTTGCATCTCGACATAACTAAAATTGTATGTTTGAATCCATTCATAGACGTACAATACATACACACACACACACACACACACATATATATATATATATATATATATATATATATATATATAGAGAGAGAGAGAGAGAGAGAGAGAGAGAGAGAGAGAGAGTGTGAACGAGAGAGAGAGAGAGAATTACAAATATACATAAATCAGAGCGGAAAGTCTATCTCTGGATTCTACAGGAGAGTGCTTGATAACATTAACATAATTTCAAAATACGAATAAATAATATTATCATACAGATTTTAGAATTTTAATTCGTAATCTACGGATATTCGAACCCGGATCCGCGGGTTACGGAACCCATTGCCTTGCTTGTAAGCACCAACCCCTATACCATCTACACCATGCACACATGACCAAAAAATGATACTTCAAAGTCGGTGGTATAGGCATTTGTGCGAAGCAGACATACCCGCATGTCGACGCAGTAGATAGGAATCCAGATGGAAGTGTGTACTTAGATGAGAATTGATAATCTTTATAATTTTGAATACTTACGTCTTTTTTGTATATAGTATTTTAATAACACAAATCTTCTCTTTTTTGGTCCAAGATTTCATGCTCCCTCTTTTGGACCCTAATATTTTGCAATGCTGAAACGTTTTCTGTCCTACTTAAATTGAGATAACTAGTTCGATTTTACAAGAGAATACTCAAATACGAACGTTTAAAAAATCATGGACATTCTATATCACACTCCATAAAAAAATTAATTTTATTTACACTGCTTGATTTTTTTTTTGTTGATTTTTTTTGGTCAGGTATCGGTGTCACAGAATGACAATAATCATGGCGGTTGGAGCAGATAAATGTTTTTGTTTCTAAAAGCAAATCCCCTTGTGCAGTTTTGGTTTCAAAATTGTGTCTTTTCACATCTAATAATCGAGTTTTGTTTCTATCCAAGTGGATTGACATCAAGGCTTGTGTGACAATGAAACTTCTTCGTATTGAAATACTGTGCAATAATGATGAATATTTACAGTACAATAACATAGCAAGAGTAGAAATGTACTCTACAGATGTTTTACCCGTTATTTCGCTACACTTAAGAGTCACTCACTAATCATCTGATTGCCTCATATTGTTACCATTCCTGAAGCCATACTTTTGTTTTACCTGGGTTTGATCAAACTTCAGATATAGGGTTATATGATCAAGATCTCCCTTGAGCTATATAGTGCACATGACCCACACATATTAATAAAATGATCTTGCATGTGATGGCTGAGGTTGAGACTGTATACCTAATCTAATTTTAATAAATCTTGGTAAACAGGCTTAAATCATTCAGATCTTGGATGAGTACAATAATGTGGAAGATTCGTACGCATTAATGGGGTAATTTTCCATCTGACTGGTTGGGCTTGTCAACACTTGAGCGATATTAGTTTTGATCAGATGTTTTGGTATAAAACTTAGTAAATAGGCTTATATAATTAGTGCATGTACTTTATTTAATTACGAGCAATATATATGCATATTAATAACTCTATTTTGGTGTGATTGGCTGATTTTCTTACCACCTGAGAGATTGTGTTTCTGACCCGATTTTAATCAAACTCGGTATATAAGCCAATATTGTTAAGATGTTTGATGATTTTATTATCAGCGGGACCTCTGGATATATGCGGTCATCAGCCCAACAAAGATGTGTAAAACATTCAAAGTGGTGTTTATCGTGCCTATCACGCAGAAAACCAAATTGTTTTACCTTATTCGAGGCTGGGATCAAGGGACTGGCATCATGCGCGGCTAAAAATCAACGCCGTCATCAAAATGCGCAAAAGAAATTATATCCCGGTAAAGTTATGCATGGAGGTACTAAGAAAGAATGTCAAGAGCATGGCATAATGGACAAGAATTAAAATAATAATAATAATAATAATAATAATAATAATAATAATACATGTAAAGAATTACGGAATATTTACTTGGGTAAATATTATCGCAAAAATTGCGTACGTCTGATAAACTGATGTCTGGCTGTGGTTTTGACAAGATTGCATTAGGAAGGTTTGACTTTTTCATTTAGACCGAAGTCCCCATGAGTTTTCAATTGAAGTATCCAGTATCGTTTCTTACGTGTGCGTTTTATATCGGTCCACCCCAGGTTGGAATCAATCGGTAGCATCTCGAGGGACTCGACTGAATACCCAGTCGAGTTGTAGTGGTTGGCGAGTTTCGCGTTGATTTTGTTGCGAATGTGGCTCTTGTGGTTATTAATTCGTTTTCTGAAATCAACGGTTTCGCCAACATATTGAGCATCACAGGTCTTGCATGTTAGAAGATAGATTATATTTTTGGTTCGGAATCCTAATTTCTGATTGACAGTGTAGCTAACTCCTGTCGTTGACCTTCTGAACGATTTGATCTCGAGCATGTGTTTGCAAGTTAGGCAACGCTTGTCTTTGCAGCAACATCTGCCTGAATCTGCGGTCTCGTTTGAAGTTACCTTGGCACGTACTAGATGGTCCTTCAGATTTTTAGGTCTACTGTGCGCAACCATAGGAACTTCTTGAAATATGCCCTTCAGATGTTCGGAATATTCAGTCTGGTTCAAATCCTTCCGAATCATATGTTGTAACTTTGGGGGCGTCAGTGTGAAAAGTAACGATGAGAGAGAGAGAGAGAGAGAGAGAGAGAGAGAGAGAGAGAGAGAGTATATATATATGTATTTATGTATAATGTTGAACGGGAGTAATAAGTAGGTAGTAAAATGGTAAATTAAAGTAAAAGAGTCACTAAACATCTTTAATGGGGGAGATTAACAAGAGATGAGTATCGAATAAAAGAGGTAGACTCTAGGTTTACGTATATTTATTCCAAAATAAAGTTATATGAATAAACTGAAATGTCCCGAACAGCTATCAAAATTTTGATTCAAAAGGAAATATTGTCCCGCAAGGCTCATCGTCTATAATAATAATAATAATAATAATAATAATAATAATTTTTTTCTATGATAACAATGATAGATAAAGATGCATCTTGTCGTGCCTTTTAAATTTTATGTTAGAGAAAGGCACATACATACATACATACATACATACATACATACATAAATACATACATACATACATACATACATACATACATACATACATACATACATACATACATACATACATACATGTTCTTATGTAGGTATATGGGATGATTGATGGATAGATGGACACAATGAAGATATTGGTGGTTTGGAGAGTTTTAAAAAATGCAAGTAATTATATATTTTACATTTTTCTTTTCTTACAATATAAAATGTTTTTTTTGGTAAGTAATACTGAGCAATAATTTCACTGAGGATTATATAAATATACGCTTATTTACATAAGGGCTATTGGTAATGCACAATTCAGTACAGGTAGGAGGGGGATGGTACTCTGATTGTGAAGAAGAGCTATAAATTATGGTAATAGTGATGTCCCACTTTATTTCAGTTAAGTATCCTGTAATATTTGATGCAGTGTACAGCAAGATCGAGTCTGTATGCAGTGACAAAGAAATATCACTAACATTTATGAATAATCCATTTAGTGGCAAGAAGAAGTGTATTTTGTATAAAACTTGCAGAAATTGAATATGGGATGTTTTTCTGCACACACTGTTTGCAAATAAAATAGAGTTTTGTCAGTCCTGAACAACCTTGACAGTAGTTCCTAAGAAAAGGTCTGGAGGCCTGCACAAGCCACAAGCAGAATTTTATAACGAAGACAATGACACAGTTGTACATCCATTTTGGTAACAATATTACTGACACAATTTTCAGCCCCAATCATTATGATGATCCCCAATATTAACAGTCTGGAATATTTTCATATTCTCCGATCACATGTCATTCTATATTTACACGTGGCTTATTCGACACACGGTAGAATCCACTGTAGAAAAGCACATGGATATATACATGAATAAATCTCATACTCACCCTCAATTAGCATTTTGCGCTTTACTTAGTTTAAAATTCACGATTATTGACAATCGTAACATCCAACAGACTTGAACGAAGCACCTTCTTCTAAAGCATGCAACTGCTCATATACCTTACCTGATCAGTTTGTAAATTTGTTAAAATTTGTCTTTTCTTAAATTGAACTAGACAATGGCTTTAGGTGAAGTGCCCTCGCACACGCTAGCGGAAACACATACAACAACTATAATAGTTCTCATACATAAAAGCAAATTCAATATATATCCCATTTATGCATGCATATAAGGTTTATTTATGATAATTAGCTAATGTTAAGTACTTTTCATTGTCTTTAGACGGGTATTAAGAACGAAGGACTGATAATACCCAAAGATATAAACCTCAGCGGAGTAATATTTACCGAATTACATGGGGTGAAAGACGAGGGGAAAGAAGCAAAACGTAAACACGCAAATGAGTCATTTCATAGTATGTATTTCAGGAATGTTTAGGAATTTTCGTCGCTATTAAAAGTACCATCCACAACTGTACTTTTAATATGGAAAGTTTGATAACCATCGGCTTACAGGTATACGTAAAATATGACTGTTAGTCATGGGACCGAGTTGACTGGAAGAAGACCAATGTGACAGCCCCAATTACATGGCATCGTGACGTTTGCCAGGTGCATTGTACGCCGCAAGGCTCAATGTATTTGAAAAATCTAACGCTCGCTGCATCTTGCTAAGTCTTGCTAAGTCTTCGTGCAACACGATAATTACAATGCAATAGCTCAATACCATCTCAATGCGTGATCTATTGCGCGTAAAATGCAATATCAAAGTGCCTATTTTAGCTCTTATAAATATCTTTTCCGCAAAACAGATTGTACCTGCACATTTAAATTACAGTTGTTTTTTTACGTTAATAATTTATAACTTTTCACTTATAGCGTATTATGAGTGATATGTGGCTATACCACACCCACCCATCCTGTTAAACCTATCCGCATTACCAATAGCTCTTAAGTCTGACGATTCATTCAATTCAGCTCAGTGCCCTGTTCAGTCATAACAATTAACAAGGTGTGTTTATTCAAATAACTTTTTATTGAAATAAATCGACGCCACAAATCAATAGAAGATTGGTTATGCACACGGTGTCAGGTTACACTTCCTTGTTGTCTTGTGTTGAATATATTTTAGGCTTTAGCTTGAGATAAATGTTTCGTGATAGGAAATGGAATAAGGAACAAGAAAGACCATACATGCTATTTCGTCACTTACTGACTTTTGTTATTTTTGTTTGATGAAAAAACAAGGAGTATAGTCTAGTAATCTAAGCAATTCCAGAATCAAGCAGATAGTAAGTACACATAGTTTATATGCTAATATTATGTTATTTAACGAATCAAGTAAAAATGGTTTTTATGTCACAGACACTCTGGCAATTTTATTTTTCTTCATGGGCAGGTGTTCTGCTATACATAGAGGTTGAAAATCTGCATGAAATTAAAAATTAAAACATCCATTAGCTTTCCGAAAAGCTTGAAGCCTCCGCTATGTTCAATTTGTTTGGAAAGAAAGAAACTTTTAAAAATCTTTTGTGGAAAGGGCCGGGAGAAGTAGGTCAGGGTATTTATTTGAAACAAGAATAGTCATTTCAATTTGGGCTCATGTGTCATTATTGAGCTTAACTGAATTTCTAAGACTAAAGAAATTTCTATATTGTGAAATACGATGCACGGATTAGATTTCCTCTCAAATAGAGAATCTCAAAAAGCGCGTGTAGCCTATTTCTAGACATACACTGGTGCTTTTGGTTTGATGCAATTCAACCGTCAGAAACGTCTGACAGAAAATAGTTCTTGTTTTTTGTGTTTTGTTTATGGCGTGCCACTAAAGCTATAATGATCCTAAGTGCTTTGAATTTTTTGTTTCTTCATGTATTGACAAATAGTTATACTAATATACCACTTTATTGTGGCACTGGTACCCGACAGGCTATTAAACTGATCGATGTAGACTTTTTCTAAGTGAAATGTAAAAAGTTACCATGCATATTCGAAATTTGAACGCTCGAGTATTACAAGAGGTTATAATTTCACTGAAGTACTTGCACAACATATATTTTTCTCTTTGTCATTTTATGAGTTTAGAATAAAGTCGGAAAACTTAGATACAATAAATTTGTAAAGATTTCTAAATTTTGTTTATTTTAAAATATAAAAAATGTGTTACCGAAAAGGATCACAATTAGCTTGTGGAACACCATTTTCAGAGATAAAAAAATGATTTTTTACATACATTCCATTACAAAAAATTCAAGACGATTAATAATGCATTCGATTTGAATGGGATAATTTTTTCCTGTATTAACTTCTTCTTTATGGAAATAGAAAGTGTAATGAGATTTACAAAAGGAAAATTAAATAAATAAATAAATGAACGATTCACTCCCACACTATCGTGAATAATTTGTTTAGTTGTAATAAGAATGCAGTTGATTTATATATAAAAAGTAGTATATTTATTTGTAGACATCTCCAGATCTTAAGCTATGAGGAATCTAGCAGGTTTATGAGGAGATCCCCTCCCCCCCCCCCCCGGCCCGAATATCAAAGGCTTTTATATCTGTATAGGATCCTCCCGGTGTACGTACTAGTTTAGATTACCATTTCCAGGTTTCCATATTTTCTGTTCCTGGGGCATATTAGACCTTTTTATCCATGTTGTCTGTGTGCATGCATAGGTCCTTCAGGTAGCGATAACCTCCTTGAGGGAGTAAAGCTATCATCTATCCGTAGGTCACAGAGAAACTGTTTGCAAAGAATAATCAAACTCCGCAACGTCTTAAACTTATATTTTACACAGCAGCGCTTTTATTTAATGTATGAGCAAAAATTTTGGATCCATGATTTATTACAGCATAAAACGTTTTAATATTACCGAAGGTATCTTTAACCATGAGGGCTAACTATTATATCACCTGAGAGTTGTGAGTTTTTGTAATTTCAATTATGATGTTCTGCTCATATTATTATGCACGACAAAGACACATGGATACAATAAAAACAAGATGTGGCAGTTTATAAAATGACTTATTTTACTATCTCAAAAACCTTTATTTAGAGGAGATTAGTGGCTTGTCAGCTACGTTGAAAGTTTATTATAGGCACGAGGAAAATACCAGATAAGATGATAATTGCGTTATTGCTCCGTGTATAAAAATGCTAAACCCTTATTCAAAAGTAAAATTCCTCATTCTTGTAATTTATATCTCACAACTATTTCACTTTCTGTTTTCACTATAGTTAAAATATCCAAGTGCCAAACAAAGTGTCACTTTGTGAATGAAAATGTGCAAGTTTTCATTTTGATCCTACAATCTTTCACTCTTGTAATGTTAAGTTTGTATCCTCTTGTTTATTGTCATTTGCTTGCGTATTCATATATTTCATATTCTCCTATTTTTTTCTTTTCTTGTACTTTCATGTATTCGTTCGTTCGTTCATTCATTCATTAATATGCTTACCTTCTCACTCTGCTGTTTTGTCTGTTTGTTCGTTAATTTATTTGCACATTGCTTTTTTAAATGATATTAATTTAAAGGATGACGGGTGATATCGCAAATTGAATTAGATCATTAATGACAGTCTAAGTTTAATTATTAAGTAAAAATCAGTTGTCAGAAGAATCGTAACGCGCAGAGTGATAATTACATTGAATCCTCATTAATGGAAAAGAATTGCTGAATAATTTTCGTAAAAATATACACAGGCAATTGAAGAATCTCAAACTGTTTGTCTTAAAAGTAAATTTGGATAAATGCTTCTCACTCTCTCTCTCTCTCTCACTTACTCTCTCTCTCTCTCTCTCTCCACAAAGAAGCAATGTTTATTCTGGTTAACTATGTCTTGATCGTCATTGAGAAAACGAGAAAACGACATAGAAATTTGTCTCAATATTTTTCTTTTTCTCTAAATAAGAATCTCTTTTCTCAACTAAAGATGATTTATCACAAAGAGTGACACATTTTTGAGGAGGAAGTCTCGAACATTTAGAAGCCCATAAAACGGCTCGACAAATTCGCTCTATTTGAAATTTTCTTTTCTTTTTACGGACTAATATCACATTTATTGTTTTCTTTGAAGATTAATTATGGTTCAATTTATGGGCACTTTACTGGGGTTGTTTCTTACAAGTGCTTGGCAGGCAATATGGTCAAACTTACATAGTGAAATAATGAAAACAGCTTTACGAAGAGCCATATCGTGTATCAAATGAATGGTCGAAGATTTTTCAAACGTTCTTTATATGACTGACATGAGATGAGAAATCATATACCTCCGTTCATTTAAACTTCGAAAGCATTAAAAACATTTTTAAAAAGTGATAAAGTAACAGGTTGATCACAAATTAACAGGTTAAACATATTATTTCTCTCTATAATTGTGCCTATCTTTTATTTGTTTGCACATTTATTTATTCCTAAAACATTGTTTCTTTCGGCTAAACATTTGTTGATTCATTTATTTAGCTTATTTACTCAATGGGATTCACCGAAAAATGACCCTTTGTTTTCAAACCGCGCATTATCTCGCGAGAAGTAGAGAGTAGGCCTCAGATCACAATGATCTACCCACGAGGTTGACTAAATTCAGGAAGATAAAAAGTAGCACCAAGTCTGAATGGTACGTGTCGAAGCTGACTTGTTTTGAAATGTTACAAGTTATGCTGATCGGTAAAGGCTAAACTTCAAAGTTTACGAAATTGTATAGATTGTTTAAATTGCATGCATTGCAATGAACACAATGATATGTAAAGTGTCACCAAATTGCGTGTTGTTCAGGCGTTCTTTGGTTACTTCCCCTGAGACAGTCTGTTTAACGTATAGTAAAACAAAAGACAGGCAGTCAAACTTTGATAAAACTTTCAGAATTTAATGCACTAAGATGAATTAGAGTGTGCAGCAAGTTACAAAAATCTATTAATTATAATAAGAAATGAAGAATAATGAATGGTTATACAAAAAAAAAAAAAAAAAAAAAACAGTACGAAAATAATTGTGGTATGAGACCAATAGCTGCAAAGGGGAGGCAAGAAATGCGAAAGTTTTCTAACAGACATTCCTTTCGTGCATTTACATACCTCAGGCGGGTTCCTTACCTATTACCTTATAAATTAAATACTTATCTTTGCGAGAGCTCTATTTATATTTCGTCCCTTTGGTGTGTGCATATTTTCCTGTGCAATTGGTGCGTGTATTTTTAACCCTAATTGTATAATTTTTACCACGTGCATTTGATGTCACCCATTTCAGTATGCCCTTCCATGTAACATTGCTCAGCCATAACAATAATACTCATGTATTTACTTTTAAAACAAATAGATGTTCAAGATTGGATCCGATGAAACAGTTTCAAGACACTCCTATTTCATAATACTCTAGATTGCTTTGAAGCTAGCTTTAAAACACCCATAGTTCAAAACACCTAATACACTCTAGAGTGTATTGAAACCGGTTTTAAACTACTCTAGAGTGTATTGAAACCGGTTTTAAACTACTCTAGAGTGTATTGAAACCAGCATTGTACGAGTTTCAAAACACTCCCCTTCATTTTTGTACTAAAATAATAAAATATGACTATATGTTGGGGATAAATATTACGAATTAATAAGGATTATCTCGTAAAGTTTATGAAAGCTTTGAATTCTACTGTACAATTAGCCGAATATAAATTTGTGCCTTTACCCACACCAGGTAAATAATTTATTCATTCATCAGACCGTATTGTTTTAACCATAGTTTATTATGCTTATCTTGATGTCATCATCATTCAACATTATCTGTAAATCTTCTTCTTTTCTAAAACATTTGACGATATCATTTTTGATGCTTCAGAATCGACAATTCAACGTTTTGATTCTCTTGCATAACTTTCTAGTAACATAACTAGCTTTGACCACACTTTCATCCCATCCAAACTTGTAAACAAATACTTATTATCTCTTGATACAGACATTGTAACTTTCATGTTAATCTCGTAAAATCTCACGTCTTTAAAAACTGTTGAGTTCAAAACATCGCAGCTTTGTCTTAATTATTTATGTTGTGCAAAAAATAAAATGAATGAATCAAATTAATAATCTGCATGACAATATCAAAGACAGAACCAATGTATATATATATATATATATATATATATATATATATATATATATATATATATATATATAAATAATTATATATATATAATTTTTAAAATCGGACAATGAACAGTGCAAAAGAAGTTTTATTACTACCCTCAGCGCTTTCGACTCTCATTGCGTCTATGTCAAAGGCAAAATTACGAAACAGAGACAAACAACACAAACAATAAACACAAAAGAAAACGTTGAATTAAAAAAAAACTTTATTATATGATTATGGATCTAAAAGAGGTATTATTTTTTTTTTAAATCTGGATATCGCTCCGTGTAGCTTTAAACGTCGACGATAAAATGGCAATCTAGTTGGTTTTGACCTACAAAGGAGGAGTACCAGCGGCATCTATTTCTTAATATAAAATGGTGGAGCCATAGATTATATCCCAGATAATTCATTCTCTCATTTATTAACAATAACCACAACAATAATACTAGTACCAACACGAATTACAAAAAGATAGTATATATATGTAAGTGAATGAATAATGAACTAAATATACCCTTTTTAAATTTAAAATATGGGCTCTAAACAGATAATGATTTTATTTTATTTGTCTGTTTGTGTTCGTTTGGAGTCTTCTTGGTTTAAGCCGATTGTTTCAGTGTTCTTATGCTACGTATTCAGTAAGATTCCTTTTCTTTCCTGGTTTCCGTACTTAGTGCGGTTGTGGTCAGTTGCAGTTAGTATAACGTCACTGGCAGTATGGCCAGGAAAAGAGAAGTATTCTGCAACTGGACTTCTGTCCAACTTCTTTTTCATCCAATCAGCTCTGTGAAGATTGATCATCCTTTTGTGTAGTTTTTCGGTTTCTCTGACTTACCAAAGGTCGCAGATCTTACACATGACAGGATAAATCATATTTGCTGTATTACATGTGCTGTTTGGACCGTATGTATTCAATTTTTCGCACGGCACTGTGCAAGATAATTTGTTGGTCTTTACCACATGTTGACAGGTTTTGCACCTTTTCTCACCAGGGGGCACAGATGTGCCAGTACAGTCTTGGCTTGTGACTGACATTAACTTTGCTCTGACTAGGATGTCTCTGAGGCTTTTTGGTCTGCGGTAGGCTACTACTGGTTTGTTCGGGAGGATTAACTTTAGTGTGTCACACGATTCCAATGCGGTTTTGTTGTTCGGCCTTTATTGTTGCCTCCGCAATCAGGTCTTTGTCGTAGCCGCGGTTTATCAAATGTTCAGACAACTCTTCAGAGCTTGTTTCATCGTTGGAGTAAATTCTGCATCTTCTTAGTGCCTGCCTGTATGGGATGTTCCGAATGCAATGCTTTAGATGACAGCTGGATTGGAGAAGATACTGCTATTTATCAGTTGGCTTCGAGTAAATATCTGTGTGAAGTTTGTTTTCTACAAGTCTGCTTGTTGTGTCTAGAAATACATGGTTTGAGTCAGAGACTTCTGCTGTGAATTTTATTAAAGGATGGAAGTTGTTTGTTTTTGATATAAAGTCATCCAGATTTTCTCTTCCATGTTGCCATTTCATTTCTATGTCATAGATGAAGCGTACCCACTAGTATGGTGTAAGTCTCACATATGCCAAAAGTTGTCCCTCCAGTCTTCACAGAAAACATATATGCATATGAGGGTGCCATCTTTGTACCCATGGCGGTTCCATTGATTTGGAGGTAATTCTGTTCATTGCACACAAAGTTCTTGAGATTTAAGACTAGCTCTAGAAGTTTAAGATGGAAATGAGTAGGCAGCTCTTGTTTCCCATGCTTCTGTACACGCCTGTTTCCCTTTGCTTTGCGGTATATTAGTATACAAAGATGTGACGTCTAAGGAAGCAAGCATTGTATCTGGCGATATTGGTTCACTTGTTTTGTTTTTGATGAGATAATCCGCCGTGTTCTGAAGATAGGATGGTACTTTGTGGATATGTGGTATGATTAAATGATCCAGATATCCGGATATTCTATATGTGGGATGTCCATTACAGAATATTATTGTCTACCGTACAAATCATCTGGCAAATAAGTAAGAGTTACCAGTGCCATGGAATATTAAAGTTGTATTTTTGGATAATAATATTCATTTTCAAAAAAGGAATCTTGTTATTCCTAGTAATTGGTCTGAAAATTTGCTTTCTATCTTTGAAGAAAACAAAACAGCTTTTGGAATTCGGATGTAAAATCTTGATCATATTTCAAATTTGAAATGGAAATCTGTTCTGGACCGTTTTGAGCACTTTAATGGAACTTTATACTCACACTAAAGGTCCCCGTCTTACAAACATCCAGTGAAGACTTATATTAGAGTTATATTCCCAGAAACTTGTTGAAAAAGTCGTTAATATCCCACTCCTTCAGACTGAGGCCTATGCTGGATTCATCCATTTGTCTGTTCATTTAATGCACTAAATATCGCCACAGATTTCTTTAGCACATTGAGATAGGGAATATCAATTTGGTTGTGTTCGCTGTGATATCATGTAGATTCCTAGTTGTTTTTTTTTTTTTAAAGAAAAGGTATCCAGAACATCCTGACCTTCTGCTACAACTCTGTGTGTGATCGTTCATACTTTAGTCAATGATTTCTCAGTGATGCAAAAAGATAAATGAATTGAAATAAGCATAATGTCGCGTATTTTCTTTTTTTTTAAATAATTTACTGATTGTGTATGGCAAAGTATTCACGTTTCCCATTACACCAAGGTGCCAAATTTTCATTCACAAATTTACAACGAAATATAAGTGTGTTAGTGCCCAACAATGGACAACTTCAAGACTATAATAATAATAATAATAATAATAATAATAATAATAATAATAATAATAATAATAATAATAATTAATAATAATAATAATAATAATAATAATGATAATTGTCCATGATTACAATGATTGTTAAAGATGTTCTGTTCCTTGTCTTTAAAAATGTTAGAGGTAGACACTCAAAAAAGATATAACAACTTGGACCATAGTAATTGCATCCTTATCTACGTTCTTCTTGGACAAATATTGTTTTCTTTTTTGTCTCGTACGGCTTTAATTGGTTCATTTGGAGAGTCTAAAATACAGCCTATTTACTTCAGTGCGTTTAATGGCTCATTATTTTCAGGTAAAGATCCTGTTCAGCAATAACAATTAACAACTCTGGTTCAAACATAGGGGTTTTAAATTGAAATAATGCAACCACACAAGCGCAGTAAAGATTGTCGTGCATAAAGGTTTTGATTACATTTCATTGTTGTCTTCTATTAATATACATCTTTTCTGGGATTTAGCCTAGAGATAAATGTTTGGTGGTAGCAAGGGGAATAAGGATTATACATGTCATTCTGTCACATACTGACAATATTTATGTGTGCTGAATAAAAAAACTTGGAGTATAGTAAAGCATTATTATTTATTCAAGAATCATGAAGAGATTGTAAGTACAGTGTGTATCTATTCTAATATTATGGGCTGTATATCGCTTACGGGGAGTTTTATTCACTATATCAGTGTGACCAGAATGTACAGGTACACTGTGCATATAATCTGTAAGCAGAAAGTCTGTAGCGATTGTTCTTTTCTTCTTTTTCTTGCTGTTAATCAGACAAAGATTATCTACTATGTAAAATGTGTTGGGTGATTGGTATTTGATAGATGCAATTATAGGTAATATATCATACAAATATAGGTATATAGTATAAATGAATGTACTACACCTTCAATTTTGATTTTCTCTGCAAAAATTATGGATGTATACTTGATAACATGGGTGTTTATCCACTAATTTGACGCGTGGGATCGACTTGTTCTTTACTTTAGTGTGTGTGCACATATACTATACTTGAATACAAAAGACGGAACAACTATCCGTATCTGTCAAGCTGACATGTAGGTTTAGTCAAAAAAGTAATATATATGTGAATACAGATGAGATGAATAAAAAATTGAATATTTTTTTCATAGTAGAAAACAGGAAGAAAATAATGTAAAACGTGCATATTTCCCACATTGCTAATATAACTTATGCAAATGGAGATCTTATTTAATAAAGTCATTATGCTTTAACTTTGTTTCCATTAAGGTTAAATTTCCTCAGCAAACCATTCAAGGTTGATAATAGTATATATGTACGAGGAAGTCTGGTCTTCACACTTATAGTGGATTGATGTATACCGAGTAACCCGTATACATTCACACACACCTTGTGAGGCACCAAATATATTGCATTCATTTTGTCTTAGCTGTTAGTGACATATTGAGTTTCCAGGATATAAAATTAATGGTTGGAGTATATTTGACAAGTTTTAGATTACACTGCAAATTTAGGTGAATATCCCATCAATGTAGGTACATATTGTCAAGTGATTGTTTGCCATTCAAATTTTGCTTTTTTTGTTTAAGGAATTGATATATACCAAATAACCCTACTTGTGGTCATCCACTTGGTTCTTAGTTTTTCTTATCTTACGCTTAATGTGTAGGACGTAGTTGTCCTTTCATTTGGGGCCTCTGCACATACAGTATGCTTGAGGGATCCCACTCCACAAGAAACTGCAATATATAACTGTAAAGTGCACGTGTAGGTTTGGTCACAAAGTAACAGAACAATTTGGAAGTGTGGTCTTTAGCAGTTATGGGCTGTATCTCACTTACAGAATATACTCTCTGGTCTTGTATTGTCATTCATGACTGATCAGTTGACCATCTGGTCTTGTTCTACCATGAATGAATGACCAGTTGCCAAATGATTGCTCTCTTGTATCGCACCAGTCTATGTTGTAATGTAAGACATGTTAAACATCATTGTAAAATCTTTTTTACATTAGATCCGTTAAACCACAATGTGTATACACATTTATATACGCTTTGTGAGGCAGTAACTTCTATATTGTTATATTGTACATTGCATTTTGCATTTGGTATTAATCACCTATTGAATCTACAGATTAATGAATGAAGCATATTTGACAACGTTTCAGTGACATTGTAATTGTAGGCAAATATCCCACAAATGTAGGCACATAATATAAAGTGAATGTTTTGTCGTTTTATATTTCGATTCCCTTAGAGGAATGACTTGATGAATACCGAATAACCCCAGTGTGTTCATCCACTTATTTCTTGGTTATTATTATTTTATATTTAATATGTGGGATGTAGCTGTCCTTTGATTTAGTGTCTAAGCAAATATACCATGCACGAAAAACCAGAGAAACTGCTATACGTAACTGTAAAACATGCATATAGTTTTTTATCGCAGAGTAATGTAAAATTTGACTAGAATGCATAACATGTGTTACATTACAACATAGACTGGATTTTTATAAGTGGCTGTTTATTTTTTTTATAAAAGAATGGACTCGGATACAGATGAAAAATTGAAACAAGTTTGCTAATCTCATTCTCTTCTGTCACAAGATAAGAGAAAGTCAATAATGTAGAAAATACGTATCTTCCACACTTGTAATGTTTTCAATGTGTATGGACTCTAATTGTATGAGGTCATTATGCTTTTGTTTCACGATGTTTAATTAAGCATAAATTGCCAAACCAATGGACGCTTTTAATAATATATGCATGAGAAAGTGAGGGTTTCACAAGTTATATGGAGCATCAGTTAAGGGGCATTTTATAAAAAATTGGTCAGAGGGACCACGATGTATATATACACTGCATATATACCTCCTTATAAGGCACTACATATATTGCAATAATTTTGTATTTGCTATTAATCACATATAGAATCTCCAGGGCGGAGTATTAAGAGAATGTTTAGCCCTTTTTGAATTTTGATTCCCAGTGCAGAAGGAATTGATGTACACCGACTATCCACTGTGTGTTTATCCACTTAGTTTTTGTTATTCTCATCTTACACTTAATGTGCGAGATACAGATGGCCTTTGATTTAGCGTCTCTGGGGATATAGTATTCTTTAAAAATTAAACAAAACTAAAAACATAAAACAAAAAACAAAACACACACACAAAAAGAAAACTATAAACAAGCTGAGAAACTGCATAGGTAGCTGCAAAGTTTACGTGTAGTTTTGTTCACTAAGCAAAATATAAACTTTTTGAACTGTGTTCTTTACAATTATGGGCTGCATATACCTTGCGGGGCATATTTTATACATCATATTTGTGAGCACTGTAATATAATTGTAATATAGCAATTGTTTGGCAATCTATATTAATCATATATAGATTATTCAGTATTTAAAACATGTCGGGTGGTTGGTATTTAAAGGATGTAATTATATGTAAATATTCCACAAATGTAGGTTCACAGCGTATTATGTTATAATGGCAGTCCGTCCGTTACCAATTTAATTTCTCCATCATCTACCATAATCTGTCCACTATCAACAGTTACCAAATTTTGTGGATGGACTGCACTTTGGAATAAGGAAGAAGTCTATTGATATCAGGGTCAAATCTCAAGGTCACCGTGACTGACAGAAGAAAAATGGTTTCTGCACAATAATATTAGTTCTGCATAACACCCATGGGCCGAAACTGAGGGATGGCTAGCTCTTTGGGTAAGGAAGAAGACTGTCGAATTTTGGGTCAAAAAGTAATAGGTGAAGGTTACTGTGACTGAAGGAAAAAATATTATTTCCGCACAATAACGTAAGCTCTACATCGCAGACCGAGACCAAAATTTGTAAATGACTTGCTCTTGGGGTAATAGAAAAGCGTATTGATTTTGGGGTCACACGAGCAGGTTCACTGTCACAGGAAGAAGACAAAGTGTTTTCGCAAATTGCACGTGCTCTATATCAGAGACCAGGCTTACACTCTGTGGATAGCTTACAATTGGTATAAGAAAAGACATTTGGATTCGGGAGTCAAAAAGTCAAAGGTCAAGGTCAATTGGACTTAAAGAAAAAAGAAAGATTTCTGCACAGAAAATTCAGTTCTCCACCATGTACTTTAACCAAAGTTTATGGATCACTTATACATTGGGACAAGAAATATGCCAATTGTTTTTAGGATCAAAAGGTCAAACGACCAGGCCACTGTGACTGAAAGAAGAAATATGGTTTGGGCAAAATAACATTAATTGTAGAACACCTACTTTGACCAGTGGTTGTGGAGGGTTTCTTGTATGGAAGAGACCTATTGATTGTCGGGTCAAAGGTCAAAGATGAAAGAGATTGTGACTCAAAGAAAAGTAGTTTACCAAACTTTGTGGCATGCCTGACGTAATAAAGAAACCTATAAATTCTGGGGGTCAAAATATTAGAGGTCACAGTCATAGTAAGTCATATTAAGCATAATAAAAAAAGAATGATTTCTGATCAGAGAGGTTTATTCAAGATCACATGCCTTAACTAAATGAACAAGCAATTTAGACCCGTTGGCCAATAATCTCCAGTCAACCATGCCCTGCTAGTGCTACATAGGTGACTATTAACGGGACGGGCGCATAATGTGCCGTTCACGGTACTTTTGTTACAATACTACATACGCGTGCTTAGTGAAATGGTAAACTCTTAAGTTATGTAAGACAACTGAGCAATATCAGGTCCACGTGGGCGTATTGCTATCTAACTTGCGCTCTATTGAACTATTGCTACGACTCACCATCCCTCCTCCCTTGTCTTACCGTCGTCGAATGTAAACATTTTAAATTTTTCATCTTATTCTCTCTGAAACCGCTTGCAACAATATATCATGATATTTAGCTTACCTTGTTGCAGGGCCAAGTTGGCTTGTGGTGTGAACCTGCTTTCGTCCTACATTCTCCATCGTTAGCAGTCGCTATTTTCAACATCGCAGAATATTTTGATCCAATTTTTACCAAATTTGCCAGAGAACATTCAGGTATGAAGGAGTTTCGAAAATATTTGAAAAAATAAACCTTTAAACACCTTCTGAAAAAGCACTCAACAGAATATAACACAAACTGACCGAAAGCATTCAAGCATAGCGGGCTTTAAATTTTGTACAAATCATTCAAATCTGCCATCAAATGTGACCACTGCCTCAGGAAATAGACAAACATTTAAACAACTTTTATAAATAAAAAGAAACCGCTCAACAAATTTGACTGAATTTTAAAAAAGTATCGAGGCAAAAAAGTTCTTTCAACTTGTTAAAAATGACGTTGATCGGGCGTCAAATATGGCCGCCAGTAATGAAATAGAAACAAAAGAAAAACTTTAATGCCTTCTTCTTAAAAAATGATGCTCATTGACTATCAAATATGGTCATGCTAGATCAGTCATTTCTTGACACTTTTTCTTCTTTTTTTTAGAATGTATTCATGATATGCAGGTTTTATTTCAAGTTCGGAGATTCTAATCTGCAGACTGGCCTTAGAAAAACCTTTCTTCAGTTAAAATATACTTGGATAAGGATTTTATGACACAAAATGTCCTATTTTAGATTCATATAAGAAATGTTTTTTTATTAATACAATCAGTTTCATATTGTATTCATCTGTATTAAATGATACATGTGATTTGTTTATACGTTTCATCCAAGAAGTAGTGATATATATTATTCTCTAAATGATACAACAAGTAGTTGTACTAATGAAAGGAACTTCAATATGGCCCACAGGTAGGACAGTTTCATTATGTATACACATTTTAATGAAACATCGCATATCATGAGCTGAACAGTATTTCAATAAAGGTAAACCTTCAGTTTTTTATTTTTCTTTGGCAAGATTTTGCTTAACAATTATTGTGCAGCTTTGAATATATTTGATTGTGTTACTATGGGATAGTTTATTTGTCCAGTTCTAGTCTTCTGTAGTAATTTGCATTCCTTTTTTAAACGGTTTCATTTTTGTACCTGACATTGTCTAAAAGAAAAGCTTTCTCTGCTACATGTTTATAGAGCAATACAAAATTGGACATGAACACTGAACATTTGTTAAAGGAAGGTCACATATAGTTTAGCCAGTTTATCATTTTGTGTTGTGGATCTCTGTAAATAGTGCATGGTTGCTCCAATTTTTCAAAAACAACATTAATTGCACCTATATTTTCTTTTTCTGAATTAATTGCGAAATTGTGTATTAGCATAGAAATATGCCAGTAAAGGTGATACAATTTTCCAAAAATAACATAAATTGTCTGATTTACAGATTTTTCCAAGTTTGAATGTAGAACAAAGAAACATTATAACCCATTTTTTAATATCGTGTTATAAATATGATACAAGTAGATTCAATTTGCCAAAACATATTGCCTTCGTTCAAAGTTTTGAAAACATTCGTTATCCAATATTGCTGTCAGGGACAGAAACATTTTTTCTTTTAACATTTAAATCAAACGATGACTCCGCAGTGTACAATGCTGCCTCCATTCATAGAAAAATAAAAATTTCTTTCAGTTTCTTCACCAGAAATGCCTACCTGTAGATTCAGTTTCTGTTTCAAATGGTGGTTCTGCTTTTTACAAAATGCCTGCCCACTATGCACCACCGCCGCTAAGTAAGCGTCTCTGCTATTGCCGATTTACTATCCAATTTTATATATTATCCCTACACTGACCTGCTTGGCAGGCACGTAAAGTTGGAACACTTCAGTTTCAAATCTTCAGTCGATGCAGACTCACCGTTCACCAAACGGAAACGTATTATGTTATGATGTTGTCTCTCTGTTTCCAATTTCGTTTCCGCACAATAACTCAAGTTGTCCACCATATATAGTAACCAATCTCTGTGAATGGCTTCCACTTATGGGAAGAAATAACCCTATTAATTTATAGTCAAAAGTTCAAAAGTCACGGTCTCTGTGACTGAAAGAAGAAAAGTTGTTTCCACACTGTCAACTCGTGTTCTCTACCGTGTGCAGTTACCAAATATAGTGGTTGGCTTGCATTTGACACACAAAAGACCCCTATCCATACAAAATTCAACAGGTTAAAGGTCAAGGTCATTATGACTGAAAGAAGAAAAAAGGTTTCTTCACAATAACTTAATATTCTATGTTTACAAAACTTCGTGGATGGCTTGCACTTGGGAGAAAGGAAAACACCTATTGATTTTGGAATCAAAAGGTAAAAGGTTACTGAAAGAATAAACATGGCTTCCGCATAATAACTTAGTTCTGCATCACATACCTAGACCAAACTGTGTGGTTGGCGTCCACTTGGGGTAAGGGAAGAAGCCTATTAATTTTGGGCTCAAAGGTCGAGGTCGCTAAGTCTCGCAGTTATGGAGAGATTCAAGATTTACTGAATGTGTTAAATATACCCGTCGTCAGGATAGCTACGCGGTCGCACAAACGGCTTGTTTAGAAGCTACAATCACTTTAAAAGAAAGCCGCCTCTGAACGCTAGCACAACACTTCCAACAGCCCTATTCAGTCAATGCGGACTCAAGTTTGATATCGCCAACAATGTCTGAATTGTATTTAAAGGAAAATGAGACATCTTCGAATTGTCCGAATGTTTGTGTATGAGCATAATACTTAAATACTGGACTGGAAGCACGTGTGTGTAAGAGAGAAAGAGAGAGAGAGAGAGAGAGAGAGATTTAAAAGATGAAATTGATTTAAGCCTTTCTTTAGAAAAATAAATGTCTGTTTAAAACAAAGGTAAGTCTGACTGTTGACCATTGGTATTGCATAAATGTACAGACAAATGTTACTATCGATCAAGAATTATATTTGCTACCACCAGAAAGGCACCTTTGTGCAGTGCAATAACACATTCATTTGAGAGTTCCTGCATTATGTTTAAAAAAGTATTTTAATTAAGAATCATCAGAGGACAAAACAATAATTGCTAAAGTGTATGCAATAACCTAATGTTGAAATTGTTGAGAAATATTTTCGAAGTATTAACTACAAGAATTGCAAAATGTCTGAAGTCTGATCGTAAGGTTGACATGACGCATTGCACCATTTCGTTACCACAAGAAAGCTAAGTTAAAACATAACCTGCATTATGAAAATAATCATATGTGTTTTTTCTTTAAGTACGAGGGATTATTCGTTTTCATTTCACAGTAAGAGTTACCAGTGCCATGGAATATTAAAGTTGTATTTTTGGATAATAAAGTTGGTTTTCAATTTTCAATGAAGTGATCATGTTATTCCAAGTAATTGATCTAAAACTTTGCTTCTTATCTTGAAAAGAAAAACACCTTTGGGATTCGGGTGTAAAACCTGATCAAATTTTAAAAGGAAATATCTTCTGGACTATTATGAACACTTTAATAGAACTTTATGTCAGAATAATACACATATTAAAGGTCCCAATCCTACAGAATTCTCATCCAATGAAAACTTATGTTAGAGTTATATAGCCAGAAACTTGTTGAAAAAGCTGTTAATATCCCACTCATTAAACTTGAGGCCTATGCTGGATTCATCCATTTGTATGTTCATCCAATGCACTAACTTTTGTCAGAGATTTTTTTAGCACATAGTTTTTATTTAATACAAAAGGTATCCAGAACATTCTGACCTTCTGCTTCAATTCTGTCTTTGATCTTTCATATTTTCGTCAAAGATTTCTCAGTGATGCACGGAGATAAATGAATTGAAATGAAGTGTATATGCTAAGCATAATATCGTGTATTTCCTTTTTTTTATAAATACGTTTCTGATTAGATATGGCAGACTATCCGCGTTGCACATTCCACCAACGTGCTAAATTTTCATTTACAAAGTTACGACGAAATATAGGTGTGCCTCTGCCCATCAATGGACAGCTTCAAGACAACAACAACAACAATAACAATAACAATAATAATAATAATAATAATTTTCCATGATGACAATGATTGATAAAGATGCTCTTTGGCGTGTCTTTAAGCAGGTATATCGCCTTGCACCATAGTAACTGCATCCTTACCTCCTTTCTCCTTATATATATATATATATATATATAGCTTGCTAGATAGAGAAATATATATATATATATATATATATATATATATATATATATATATATATATATGTAGCAACTTTACTTGCCTTGCCTACCTACTTACCTAAATACATGCATACCTATTTAATACATACATAATACTCATATACATACAGACATACGTAAATACGTGTGTTATGTTGGTAGATGCGATAATTGATGGATAGACAGAATAAATGATGTCGCTAATATGGTCATGGTTTGGAGAGTTTCAAACAAAAATACAAGGAATTATATTTTTTATTTTTTTTAGAGCTTAAATTGGTTCATTTGAGGAGTCTACAATATAGCCTATTTACTTCAGTGCGTTTTCAAGTTCATTCTATTCCGCTATGAATCCTGTTCAGTCATAACAATTAACAACTCTGGTTCAAACATGTCTTTTCTACTGAAATAATGCGACTGCACATACACAATAGGGATTGCCATAACGGTTCTAATTACACTTCATTGTTGTCTTTTATTAATATACAACTATTTTAGGCTTTAGCCTTTAGACAAAAGTTTCATGGTAGCAAGTGGCATAAAGACTATACATGTCATTTTCGTCACATAGTGACAATATTTGTGTGTGTTTAATGAAGAAACTTGGAGTATAGTTAATTATTCTCAGCAATTGAAGAATCAAGAAGAGATTGTAAGTACATAGAGTGTCTGTTATAATATTATGTGCTTTAAAACGTATCGAGTAGAATGGCTTTTATATACAGCAAAAACTATTCACAGAGGATACTCAAAGGACAACAACATTCTTTCTCTATGGGCTGGTGTTCTTTATATATAAAGGTTGAATATGAAATTAAAACTGAACAAAATGAATGTATCACATGACTACTGTGTCATTTATGTTAATATGCCTATATCATAAGTTTTTTATATATATATGCAACAAGTATAATTACACCGCGTGGCTTGTTGCAAGTAATCAGCAACGGGGCACTGTTTTTGCCGTGTTTTCCCTAGACTATCATCTGCAAATTCTCCATGCAGATACAGTCTGGGTATACCGAAACAAAGTCAATTCAGTAATCTATTTTGCGGTTTCGTTAAATAAAATCAGTGCTTTTTGCTGCGAGATAAATAAAATCCTACCTTTGTGTTCATTTCAAACGAAATTGATGTAACTTATCGAATAATTTCAATATTTCGGTCGCAAAGACTCGCAAAAGAATATTTAAAATGAACACTCTGGTAAGATCCTCTATTTGCATATCTGTTCCATCTGACCAGTTGTCCATTATATATATATATATATATATATATATATATATATATATATATATATATCCAAATCCAGTACCCCATTTTTTAAAATTTAAATTGATTGTTTTGTAAAATCTAACACCTTACCCCACGCGAATGAAATATTTAAATAACTACCATGATCCCAATATCCATATTTAACCCCCTTATCCAAAGCAATCATAGCCACTATGACTTTACTGTCAACTAATTGAAGGAAAATAATGCTAGAGCTCCATACTAAAATATTCAATATCAATGAGTAAATAAATTGACTACCAAATTTAAAGATTCTAAAGATAGCGACCGAAGCAGCCACACACATGTCACCCACTATTCTATATTTTTAAAATGTATACACTCTAACATATACAAAATAAAATAAACTTTTATCATTTTTAACTAGTTTTTTTAAAAATATTCTTTCTTGAACTATACATACAACCTGAACTTTCTTTTGAGTCCTTGCGCCACAATTTATCGATCCATTAAAACATTTTATAAAAGAAAGTGAAAATATTAGACCAGAAAATACTTAACGGCTGAACATTAACGCCCCAGTCTGGTTTTAGGCGCTATAACTTTATATTCAGTCAGTACACGATAACTCCCTCCACTCCATTTGTATCCCTCAACACCCAAACCCTCAAACATCAACATCCATGGTTAGGCACTGTTGCTTCTTATTTAGTTAGCTCGTATAACCCCTCCACTCAATAAACAGTATTTTGAAATTTCATCATTAAACATGTAATAAGGAAGTAAATGTACCTTTTCATAATAATAGGTATAATTCTAAAAAATGTAGTATTATATGTAATGCAGTAAAAACAAGCATGTCATGAAATGTGAGTTCTTGGAGAGATAGAGAGAGAGAAAGAGAGAGAGAGAAGAGAGAGCCTCGATGAATCCACACATGGATGCAATAAGCAATGATATATATATATATATATATATATATATATATATATATATATATATATATATAAGTCTATTAAATAGGAACAGTAGCCTGTTTATTGTCTGAAGTTTAGAGTAATTATAATAAATAATATAAGTTTTTTGGCTGAATAGATTTCAATAATTATATAACGTAAAACATACATAATTAGTAAAACCACCAACATGCATTTTTACGACTATATACGATATAGATAAAAACATACTATATTACATACTGTGCATTGAAACAACTTTTCTCAACTTATTTTAATAAGATTTGCAATTCAGATAATCAAATTATATCAATTTATGGCAAATATTATGGATTACTCATGAAAACTAAAGTAGACTTATTTGCTTGAATCACATAAAGAACTAAAGCTTATTTTTTAAGCCAATTGACTACCAACTTAGTTTGGTGGATAATGTCTCCAATTTTGCAACACACACACACACACACACAAAATGATATATATATATATATATATATATATATATATATATATATATATATATATATGTGTGTGTGTGTGTGTGTGTGTGTGTTCATTGAGAACCCTTCTTCATCACTCTCGTCAGTTTATTGTTACCATGGCACCAGAGGGGTATTTTTATAATTTTGTGTACTTACATCTTTTTAGCATGATTTCAGCCTTTTCGCCCCCTCTTTTGGACTCTAATATTTTGCAAAGCTGAATCGTTTTGTATTCTACTTAAATTGAGATAACTTGTTTGATTTTACTAACGAATACTAAAATATGGACATTTAAAATCCATGGACTTTCTATATCACACTCCATACAAAAATTAATTTTATTCAGAGTGCTTGATGTTTCGTTTTCTTTTGTCAGGTATCGGTATCACAGAATGACAATAATCATGACGATGGGGCAGATTTATGTTTTTGTTTCTAAAAGCAAATCCCCTTGTGCAGTTTTGGTTTCAAAATTGTGTCTTTTCACATCAAATAAGCGAGTTTTTTCTCTATCCAAGCTGATTGACGTCAAGGCTTGTGATAATAAAACTTCTTCGTATTTAAATAATGTGCACATATAATGAATAGTTACAATACAATTACATAGCAACAGTAGAAATGTACTCTACAAATCTTTCCCGTTATTTCGTTACATGTAAGAGTCACTTACCAATCATCTGATTGGCTCAGCTTGTTACCACTCATGAAGCCATACTTTTTTAAATCTGATTTTGATCAAACTTCATATATAGGGTTATATGATCAAGGTCTTACATGAGCTGTATAACGCACATGATCTACACATATTAATAAGGTTATTTTGCATGTGACTGGCTGAGCTAGAGACTGTATTCCTGATCTAATTTTGATCAATCTTGGCTTAAATCATTCAGATCTTGGATGCGTACAAAAAATGTGGATCTGATTGGTTGGGCTTGTCCGCACTTGAGCGACTATATATATATATATATATATATATATATATATATATATATATATATATATATATATATATATATATATATATATTCACACAATCTAGACATAATTGGGGAGGTGCAATGCGAGTCTGCATTGACTAAATCGCTGTTGGAAGTGTAGTGCTACGTTTTTTGTACGACCTGTTTGAAATGCACGAACTAAGTTGCAACAATGTTTATTTTAGTGGCGGCTTTTATTAAGTGAGTGTAGATTTTAAAGAGACCGTTTGCGCAACAGCGTAGCCATCGTGACAACTGAATTTGATACATTCATTAAATCTTGTAGATCTCTATAACTGTTAACTTGATATGTTGAGACTTATTACAATGTGTTTATGTCCTTTATTACCCAATATACACTTATCACCATCTTTGTGCCATACACATAATGTGTGTTGCTCCAGGTGAGAATATACTAATCTTTTTATTTTCATGCATACCGTTCAAAGCAAAATATTAATGAAGGGTTGATCATAGCGCAATTTGAACCCAAATTTCTACTCGAACAATTCCATTTTCATCTGTTTGTGGAAAACTGGTGGATATACCCGGAAGTCATGACAATATGAAACAAGGATTATCAATAGCTATGTACCCATAATACAAACCTGGTAGTATGACCTAGAGTGTAATGTAAATGGAACTATATGGATATTTTCCTACTTTTTCATAAAACATTCTCCATCTTTTCCATGTTATTACGGGTGGATCGATATTCGGGATGAACTCATTGTTGCTATATATTAGGTACTATTGCTTATTTAAACAGACGTTCCCACTAGTCTTTATTTAGGTCGGGAAAGCTGAATAGTTTGCGAAATGAATGGCATTGTTACTCTTTGAGAGATAGAAGTGGTGGGCTGGAAATAGATTATTATAAAATGTAAGCCCGGTATACACCTCGATATGTGCGGAGCTGAATTATACCGATAGAAAGAATAGTATGCCGATGTTATGGGATAGTTGCAACAATTATACCACAATTTACAATATTTTACGCTGTCGACGAAAAGTAAAGTTCGCAGAATACCTATCTTTGTTGTTGTCGTCTACTGACTAGCTGCATAACCTAACTAGTGCAAGTTATAACCAGAATATCAATGACAGGATCAATATTTTGAGTTTAAATTCTTCGAGCAAAGGGAGGACAGAAAAAGTGCTGTTGTGGAAGTAGATTTTAAAACTAACAGCAAAGATAGTCAAAAATTACACAAAGTTAAAAAAATTCTTTTAAACCGTGACTAAGAGACGCAATTGCTTTTGCGCAGAAATTGCTAGCAAAATGTTCTCTAATATGGTTCGCTATTATAAGATTGCATTTTTGGTACAAGTATCAGATCGCTTATTATTAAATGAGCAGAGTTCCAGCCTCGAAGTGGGGTAACATTGGATACCATACTTAATACTAGGAGATTGGGACCATACTGGTGCCCAGAGACATAGCCGTCAGCGTGGTGTCAACACCATCCCAAGCGTTTACTGAGCGCTTGTACTTTTTGTAGAGGTTGCGCCGCTGTTCAGCATCAGTCCGTAAGGAAGTTTCAGCTTAACGAAATTTGTTTAGGCAAAAATCTTTGGGTCCTGCAGCTTTGGGTACAGCGATATTATTACAATTCCTCTCTGAGGAGCGTTATATGAAAGTTTAATTGATCCGAACGAGGTGGGGGTTAGATGTTCTGCGGATACGCACCTCTAACCTGTCGCCGTGGCTTACTTGCCCAAGTACGATGAGGTTGAAGAATATGTCAGTTTCCTTTATATCATTAGATTAGGAAAAGACACGGTATTCAACACGTCCGCCAATATGCCCGTCAAAAGTCACAAAAAGCATTCCTTATATCCGCAGTTTTAGCGATCGTTTGTCATTTTGGTTGACTAATGTGACGCGACAGAGCATGTTCTTTCTGAAGATCACACTGTTATTTAGTCTGGTGATCCGCGTGATAGATGGCGTTGCATACACCAAAGGAAAGATTATTGCCGAGGACGTTTCCACAAATACATCGTCGGCATTATAGTAGCGGTCGACTGAGGGCAGTACTTTTGGCTGTTGTGTCGGCAACAAAAGCGCAATTACCCCAAACTGACGGCGGATCAGCTTAGGGTGCTCTGGGAGGTCCCAGTGCTCAATGCATATCTGTTTTGCATTCTCGTTCCATCCCAATCTAAACCGGTACGTGTCAACCCCTAGCAGGTGCAGGTACTCTTCCACCAATGGTTTGTATTCTTTGTCAATGTCTACTTGTTTTGCGAACTGATCCAATACTCCGTCGTTGATTTCAAGATTGTCGGGCGGCACCAATGATTCGTGTGCTGTGTGGTTGCTCCGCCATGGCTTTATTTTACCATTAGTGAAAGTTCTAATTGCGAAACAAAAGATGGTTAGAGTGGTTGAGAATCCCGTCGGCTGTGCATTTGACGTTAAGGCCGTCACACCTAATGGCGTCTCTGGCGGCAAACTTAGATGCAAAGCTAGTTGTAAGGCTTTCGTGTGAGACATTAGCCAGTACGGCAGTACTGTCATTTTGTGCCATATAGGCCCCATTTTCACGATTTCCAAGCAATGCCCACTTTCTGTCACCGCGACTCCCATGGCAATTATTGAGGTAAAACCGGCGCCCGGGATGGTGATAGTATCGTTGTCATTGCTGAGTGTAAAACCAACAACGTTTTGAAAGTCTTGCGCTTAATTACAGCGATGGTAATCAGACGAATTTATTTCCGTAACCCCACCAACTGACTTTATTCTATCGGCTGTTAAGTACACAGCGACAACCTCGAGGTCGGGCATTTAGCCCTTAGGCGACCGCAGAATGGGTACTAAAAAAGCCAGGACCACGTAGACTGATAGTGCACTTGTCGCTTTGCGAGCGCTAATGCTTCATTTCAAGGGTGATAGTGCACTTCAGCATATTAACTGGTGTTTGTATCTCATCTAAAATACGTATCGAGAGCTCACGGATGCCGCCTTCATGTAACCTGTGCCATTTTCCATAGGAGACAGTATGCGTGTCCCCGTAGAACTCATCAGCCACATAAATAACTTGTAGCAGGGTACTGTTTATCCCATCAAGAATACTCACAGTTGTGTTTATCTGATCGAGGTGGACATAAAGCCGCGGAACGTTGATAAAAGCTGGGAAATTGGGTGCTTAGTATGTGTTTGTGTCTGACAAAACTAGTCCAAAGGTCGTATTTGTGGGAAATCCAAAGATGTTGGCGAGCTGTGAGAGATAAAGCAACGCGGTTCGGGTAGGGAGCGTGATGCTGACCCACCTGGTCGCCGCATTGTACTTCGCAGTCATTCCATGCATGGAAGCCTGCATTAGTTTTTCGATCGTTTTAATGTTGTAATACCCATCGGGATCGGTGACGGTTTCCTTAATGTCGGTGTGTCTCTGATACACTTAAAATCTATTGTTACTAAGCTCAGCCAAAATGTTGAACGATCGTGGTCTGTACGAGATCTCCAGAGCGCTACGCGCGTACTTGAGTCGGTGCATATCACCTGTTCTATAGCCACCGGAACAACTAAAGGATTGTTTAGTATGACATATATTGTCAGAACCAGCACTTGTGCGGAGCAATGGTATTGCCGCAGTTGTTTCGCAGTTGGCATAGCAGCTCCATGCGGTTTTGGCAAAATCAGGTGAACTTTGTTGTATGGTGTGCAAGAGCAGCCTGCGGTTTAGGGCGATACGCTTGCGGAGGATTCCCTGTTATCCAGATTATACATATTGCATGTCTACTTTGAGACATTGTCACTATTCAACCAACTGCAGTGCGCCACGCCAACGCCGAAAACCTTCAAGCATTTTGTCAATAATTTTGCGTAACCGTCTACCAAAATGTTTTCACAGAGTTTAATGTGGACCAAAACTCAAACTCGCTCCATCAAATCTTCTACGGTGGGCTGGGAATGATGTATTCCTATTCCACGGCCCACGGAACAGCACATCCAGAACAGTTGGTTTTACAAGCGAAATGATTGAGCGATATGAGTTGAAATTTGGCCACTATTCGCCGGGGCCAGGAGCAGAAAATGGATTGGCAACGTTTAAGTTAAACAAATCACAAGGCTTTACCCAATCTGGTGTAAAGCGTCTAAACGGTGGCGTTCTGGCATATGTCTGGTCCATCCTGTCCGTGTAAGCTGAAACGCGAAACACGATAGTGGGGGCAGGGAACGCTTTTGACGAACAGAGGCAGTTACTTGCAAAAGCAGAAGAAATGATCGCCCACGAATCAAACATCCCGAAGTCGAAACAAAAGTACCAGGAAGCGCTCGGATACGCCTTAATCAAGCCATATTATGTGATCGGCCTCTACAAGATTAGAAGCGACATGGAGCTTAAAGTCAACTCGTACGAGGAGTATACCTGGGAACTTCTTATAGCGGAGGACGACATGGCGCTAGGCACCTACGTCAATATTAATTCGACGATGATTGTCACACAATCGTCTGCACAAGTGTATAACGCACAGCAACCGCAGCAGAGGAAGCCCCACCAGGTCGGCTTTGACTAACCCGCACATCCCGCGGCAGCAGCACAAACCTGCATTATACAAAAGTGCAGGCATCAAAAGAAGTCAAAGAACAAGGTGCTAATAAAACGGCATTAGTCGTTGGTGGTATTGCTATGGGGCTTGCGGCCATCTGGTGGCTTCGCCCCTGAACGTCATGCTCTATCTTTCTGGCTTGTCTGCGTAGCCAAAGCGGAGAATGGCAAAGACAGCGACAGCTATCGTGATGACAAGCGCTACGAGGTTTCCAACCAGTTAGCCGATGGCATTGCCAGCGTTCTCTGACAGAGCCGCCGTCGCTTTCTATGCCAGTTTTGTGATGCCTACTCACTAAACATGGTTCGCAGTTTCTTGCCGAGGGTTGTATCCTCGCGGATAACTTGGCTGATAAGCTCCCGGATAGCGGTAAATTGGCTGCGAAGTCTCCCTCGTAAATCTTTGGCTACCTGGAGTTGTACATCGAGTTTCCCCTATTGAGCCGCAAGTTGGTCTAGTGGCTTCTCGCGCTCTGTTTCATCTTCAGCTCGTTCTATGGATTCTATTCACGCGTCTATGTCGTTTTGATTGCTATAATTTTGGGGTGTCTGCAAGGATATCTAGCTGATGGAAAAAGAGAGCAACAACGCGGTCTACCAAAGCATCCATAACGCGAACACTGCTGCTATGCTTGTCGGCACTGGTAATGTCGATGTTGCCGCCCATACCAACGCGTTTATAGCTGCCGCGCTTGGAAACCGGTTCTTTGTGTCGATCGACTTCGAGCTGCTAAATCATTACATGCCATACTAGCAGTCCGGCCTTTCAGACCGTCTCACCTTTGATCTTATGGTTAACGGCTACGGTATGGTGGTCCAGAACACTAACAAAGGGGAGAGCTGCACCATCAGCAGTATCTCTCTGGAGTCGACGTCGTGACCCACGCATATATCGCAGGCCAGGTTCAGCAGTAGTACATAGGGAGAGTGGCTATCTTGTACACCAGAGTGCTGCGCTATCGCAGGGTGGTGTTAAACAAAAGACGATACATGGAATATGAACCTAAACACGCCAGCGAAAAGCATGAAGGTGCTCTTCGAGGATGAGACACAAAGCGCTGATATCGCACGTAAAAGTTAGTATTTCTACAACCCCTTTATCGACAACGTGTAGGTGACGATCGATGGCGTCACAAACCAGATTTATGCCAATGGGCAGGTGCGATACAGCAGTCCCTAAAAGTAATGGCGAAGGAGTGCATCAAGGACGCAAAGCTACCGTCGATCGACGTTGGTGTATTCTACCAAAACCGCTTCGCCCTTGTCATCGATATGAGGTCAACGAAAGACCACACGTTCCATGGGTCAGGAAGGCGCGTCAAAAATGCGATCTAAGGCGTTACGCTGCAAATCGAAAACTAAACGGCTCATGTGTAGGAGTATTAAACATGTATTTATACATCATTATGGACGCGCAACTCAACATACAAAATGGCCAGTTTGTGTAGGCCATCTACTAGCCTAATAACAAGCCCCTCACCCCACAACCTTTCGGACAGCCTGCACAAATTCTTTGATAACTTACAGCTACCACGCTGTTTCTACTCGACGATAGTGTCTTTGTTACTGGATACCGGGATGAGGAAACGGTTCTCACTAAGCTCGATTATGTCAGCCTTCATGCCAGCATCAGCCTGTGGGTCATGACATAAAAGTACAACGCCGTTGCCCGCGATTTCCTAATCCGATATATCAGTCCCCCAAACCTGTACAGATACTGATGGACGGTTAGCGTTATGATCTCAAATATTTCATTATATTGTGGTACTGGTGCAGACGAAGTTGTCCGCAACACAACAGTGTACAGTTTGAACACTTAACGGTATTTCTCGCAGCTCTTGAGTTACGGTCGGTAGAAGGGTCCTTTAAGCGATATGTACATAATATTTCCGGATCAAATCCTATGTTTTAGAACTTGTAAATCCACGTGGAATAACTCAACCGTAACTTTTGTGGCCATTTCGAATTTCGTTGCTACATACGGCTGTTCCATCAGATACAACAACAAGTCAGATACGACTTCCGCTCATTTAAAAGTTTCAGGTGCTTTGGTCATGTGACTTAACTTTGGCGTCCCTGGATTTTTCACGTAACTGTCACGTGATGCAAGAAAGGAAGAATCTATACATGACAGGTAAGACTATTTCGAATTTCAAGCTATAGTGGATTTATCGTTCAGTTCATTTATCTTGTGTTTAGAGAAAAAAATAGGAAGATAATGACAAAATTCAACAAACGATGGAACCGTCACCACAACCAAATACGGAACCGTCAGCGGTACCGAAGTTGGAACCGTCAGCAGTAACAAAGTCGGAATCATCAGTGGTACCATCTCAGGAAGCGATGCGGGTCATTATGGTTAAAAGTCCAGGTACAGTCGCTGCTGGTAAAAGACTTGCTGCTATGATGAAACAACGCCAGACTGAGAAAAAGCCGACACTCACGTCTCTCCAGTGCAGGCAAGCGCAGCGACCAATGCAAGATTTCTAGATAGCGCGATGCCATCTTATGTTTGCTGGGTTGGCCTAGCCTCGGCAGATAGGCTCGCGTATGCCTTATTCCGCGGCCCGCCATAGTCCGAAGAGCTTCCCCCAGAGCGGTAGCAAAAAAAAAAAAAAAAAAAAAAACAACGACGGGTCTGACGGAACGACAAACGCCGTAGGCGCCAGCAACCTCTATTAGACAGACGCTCGACCCTTTTCGTATTGAAAAATAGTATGCAAAACACAAGATATCCACACCACTGTACGCCAAAGACCTTGGAAACCCCCTTTATCATGAAACAGCACTCGGCAGCTTTGAGGTTGGGTATACGATGATTGCCAACGCTTTTTAAAAATGAAACTCACCGACCTTGGCCGCCTAGACTTCGAAAACGCAGCAAAATCATTTATCATCACAGCGCTGAGCGTTTGGACACAGAACATGCTAATAAAACAAGGCATTATTCCTGCTAATATCATCTCGGCTGCCTAATGGCCGTCGCCGTTGGTATGATGATTGGCTCGCATTATCTGATTGAAACTACATCTTCGCTCAGTTAGATAAAAAAGGGTCGACGAGGAACTCGCCTGCCATGACAAGGCTGCGGAAGACCTCCAAACTGTGTAGTCTGAGTTCAGTCGCAAGTTTGCCTTGCATCAAGATTACCTAAACGAGAGGTTGCTCCCCAAAAAGCATGCCCAGCGAACTTACCAATAGGGCGGCGAGATATACGCGAGTACCTTATGGGAGCCGTGACTGTGCTTGTAGCCAAGCAAAACGAGCAGGTGAGGCGGGGCGAGGCTTCCACCGTACGCAGGGGTGTTGTGGAGAGGTTAAACCGTACTTATGCTGAGCGGCTGTTTGAGCACCAGCACTACCAGGAGATGTTGTTTTCGGAGAGCGAGACTGCAAAGCGTTGCACTGAATGGTGCGACAGCTGCCGGCTGTTGAGGAGGCCCACAATGGCAAGGTAACACGGCTTAAATACCATGGTGCGGTGCATATATGCCCCTGGTGGGCAATACCGTGCTACCGACCCTGCGTGGTCTCTCAATAAGTGTACACCCTTGCTGATTTGTTTGACATTCCAGGCCAACCATCGATAAACCATCTTTCTGGGATGGTTCTCCGCGTAGAATCTTCCTTCGTGAGGAACTGGAGATTGTACCTGGATGTACTCACCTACCACCTAAAAGCATTCTTGGCCCAGGCCAAAGAACCCGTTGATGTACTCCTCCTGTTTGGCATGGGTGAAAAAGGGCGGCTGCAGCTGGTTGGTGGGATGCGTTGCATGACGTTGCCTTTGTCGCCACCACCAATAAGGTGAAACAGTCGCTGCGGATTCTTGGCAACATTGCTAATGAGTGCCTCGAAGAGTGGCGGCAAACACTCAAGCTTCTCAAATTATATACTGCGTTTTTAGCGGCCGGCATCACCACCAGTTACATATGCTACCGCAGCATACGCAGACGCTGCCTACTAGCTTTTCGACCTTCTAGATTATATCAGCCAAGCTACCACTTAAGTGAATTTTTAGCCAAGGCATAAAAACTTGTTGAGGTACTCCTCAACCAGGTGATGTTCTTACGAGCTTACCAATAGGGTAGCGAGCCATACGCGAGTGACTGTGCTTGTAGCGAAGCACTGCGCGCAGGTGAGGCGGAGCGAGGCTTCCACCGTGCGCAGGGCGTTGTGGAGAGGTTAAACCGTACTCTAGCCGAGCGGCTGTTTGAGCACCAGCACTACCAGGAGATGTTTTCGGAGAGCGAGACTAAGTGGGTGCGACGGCTGCCTGCTGTTGTGGCGGCCCACAATGACAAGGTAACACAGCTTAAATACCATAGTGCGGTGCATATATACCCCGGGTGGGCAATACCGTACTACCGACCCTGCGTGGTCTCTCGATAAGTGTACACCCTGGCTGATAGGTTTGACATTCCAGGACATCCATCTATAAGCCATCTTTCTGGGAGTGGTTCTCCTCGTAGAATCTTCCTTCGTGAGGAACTGGAGATTGTACCTGGGGGTACTCACCTACCACCTAAAAGCATTCTTGGCCCAGGGCAAAGAACCCGTTGATGTACTCCTCCTCTTTGGCATGGGTGAACAAGGGTGGCAACAGCTGGTTGGTGGGGTGCGTTGCACGACGTTGCCTTTGCCGCCACCACCAATAAGGTGAAACAGTCGCTGCGGATTCTTGGCAACATTGCTAACGAGTGCCTCGAAGCATCCTGAGACTGGTGTAGAGCTTGACGCTCCGATAACGGTCTACATAACGTTCCTTTTCGCGCAGGCTGGAACTAGCTTCGTACACTCGTTGAATTTACCCCCCCCCCTCCCCACACAACCACGCCCGCCCCCCAGTTCATTCGCTAAACCACGTTGATAGTCGCTCAGCCAGCTCCTCTGGGATGCACAGTGCCTCTGGGGCCAGCGGGTAGTCACTGTACTCTTCATGGAGTTCCTCAGGGTACTCCAGGTTGACCTCAAGGATATAGCCCTTGGGTGCTTTGGTCGCTATTGTTTCAAGATATGACTGCTCGACCCACTTGAAACCGCTAGTTGGCAGTTTCTGCATCATCGCCAAGCCATGGAGGTTATTGAAGTTGAGGTAGGTTATCCAATTTTTTTTTGCTTTTCTCTGTCGTTGTCTGGGCACATCGGATTATTCGCTTTTGCGTGACGCCAGCTTACCATCGAAATGCCGCCACGAATGCCCTTCTCGGCAGACAAGTGCATGTCGACGTCGGTAAATAGCTCGAGCTTAACAACAGTTTTCTTCAGAAAGGCGTCCCAGCTTATTTCCAGAGATCTGTAGTAATGGGCCGGGTTGAGGTTGTAGTTTTTCAGCAATGTGTCCCGAAAATTCTCAAACACGTCAGCCAGCAGAAGCTCATCGGTCTTCAGGTAGAGATCATCGTAGTCTCCAAGGTTCTGGCATGTAAACGCCTTGACACAATCTTCGCGTGCTCGTAGTCTTCGCTTCGATTCCTGCTCCTGTGACTATAAAAGGCCTTCATCGGCGGACGCTGGGTTTCTTCAAACCGCTCCCAGCTGTTCATGTATTCGTACGGTTAGACGCCCATTTGGTAAGAAGGTCAACATTGTGCTCTGCTGTTCCAACGGTGTATTTTTTTTTGCTGAGGCGCTAAACGAATCTTTGCCCGCCGTGGGTAGATTTTCTGGCCAGCTTGTTGAGGCTGCTGCTCATAAACTGGAGGCTGTCGACAAACTGCAACTGCCCCGTGGAAAACACCATGTTGTTTCCATGTTGCTTGGAATGGCCCTGATCTTTCCCATCGAGGCTGTGCCGGTGGCATGCATGATGAGGTGACCGTCGTAGCCGCGCAGGTTATAAATCATAACTGGTACCATCGCTTTTCTAGGCAGATGCACAACTTAAGATTGAATGCTTTGTGGGCCGCTCCGCGGTACTTGCCGGATATGTGGGACTGGTCCCGCACCCGGTAGGTCACCAGTTCTTCACCACAGATGTGGCGGTCTTTCGCTTCTTAAACATTCCTATGGTGGTTATCTCTCGCTTTCTAAAAAATCCTACTGTGGTCCCTGACCATGATAATTTCTGCTTTCGATCCACCTCCAGGTACCGAATGTAGGTCGTCACGGCGTCCTCGACCCGGTGTAACACCGGCTCCTTGCATTTGGCAACAACGTAGCAGAAGGTACATTGGACTTGGTCAATGATAGTTTGCGTATAGCATTCAGGGTTGAGAAGTTACACTAGCATGTTAAGCGCCTCAAAATCAGCATAAATGATGCATGGAACGCGCATCTGGCGGTGTTGGTTCTATAAGGCTGGGATGTTTTTCCGGGATCTGGCAAGGTCACACGCTGGGCTATTCGTCTATACAGAGGCAGTCTTTAGTGTGGGTTTCCAGAAGGTCGGCTTGGCTGAAGACGTGAAGGCACCGGCGGGAAATGTGCTTTTAATTGTTATGCTGTACCAAGCGGCTAAGGTTCTTTATCCAGACAGAGTGACTTTTTTACTTTCACCTTCTGTACATGCGAGCAGCAACAGGTCCGCAGCGTTTGGCCCTACTTTCTAGCTAACATGTAGCGGATAGAGACCATTTTCCCAGACAATGACGCTAACTGCAATTTCTGGGTTGCGGTGCTCAAAGCTATCAGTGTCGTTCGCCTTAACTGGGAAGTCGATCTCCTCGAAGATAAGCTCTCCCAGGTGCTGTGGATACTTGGCCGATCCCTGGGCGTCTTTTTCTGCCGGATACAACGCCGACAGGATAGCCAATTCGAAACAGTGATTGTTGGTGTTTGACACGTTGATAACGGATCGTGGCGGAATACACTTTGGCGTTTGAATGTAGCTCTGACCTCGAAGCGGACGATACTGCGACAAGCCTAGGTCAAGTGTCTCTCACCTCACCAAATGCCATCCATACCACTCGCGCATGTACTCTTCGTTGCGCCTCAGTATGGCGGCGTCCGCTTCAGCGGTCAGCTACTCGATTTGTCGCTGCACATGGCTACGATTGTATCCAACAGGAAATAGCCGTCACTTTAATTACGTCTTCCAACCCAGCTTTTTCACTGTAGAGGTTCTGCCGACCTTGTGCAGCTTTCTCCAGCGGCTCTGTCAACACTAGGCTAGACTTCAGGCCGCCAAGTTTCTAAAGCTCCATGCCGATGACGCCTTGAACTTGGTGCCATCACGTTAAAATACGCAAAAGAGTCTGCTTCGATATAGTGGCACGGTCATCTTTCACAATCGCGTCGACTCTGCACTGCTGCTCTGTAAAGTCTGGCAGGGCAGGGACCAAAGGTTCTACGCTGCGTCTAGGCGCTGGAATTGGCGACTCTACTCTACGCGAAGAGGCTTGCTCTAGCCGTTGGGCCACAATAGGAGGCTCAAACATGCGCCTTGGAGCCTGAACAGGAGGCTTCAGCCTGCGCCAAGAGGTCGGAACTGGTTGCTGGACTGGCTGATGAGTCCCGCTCGCCGGTATTGCGTCCAGCGCATCATCATATTCACTTTGGATTATCTGTTCTATTCCGTGTAGCTCGTTCAAGCGAGTGAAAGTAGACATTGCTCAGTCTATGTTAAGCTTTATGTAAGTTAGCCCTATTTTCTGAAAGGTTTTTTGCCGTGCCATGTTAAGCCTTTCTTAAGCTACTCCACTTCTCTAACTTAATGTTTATCTTGCTTGTAGCTCACAGATAACTTTAATAAAATGCATCCTTGCTGTTTTCTGCTCTCTTTATGTGTCTTGCCGCATGATTACCACCACAGCTCACACATATCCAGTGATCGATCCATGTTCCAGTACCACACTTCCAGCATGAGTAGATGATGCACACTCTTCTAAACTCTGCCATATGCATACCACAATACACACCACAGTTTTTTCTACACACCTCTTTACTGCCTAGTTTAAGCATATGCTTACCTTCTCACTCTGCTGTTTTGTCTGTTTGTTCGTTCATTTTTTAATTTGAACATTGCTTTTTTTTAAATGATATTAATGTCAAGGATGACGGCTGAAACTGCAAATTGAATTAGATCATTAATGACAGTCTAAGTTTAATAATTTAGAAAAAGTATGTTGTCAGAAGAATCGTAACGCGCAGAGTGATAATTACGTTGAATCCTCGTTAGTGGAAAAGAATTGATGAATATTTTTTTTTCTCTCTCTCTCTCTCTCTCTCCATCTCTCTCTCTCTCTCTCTCTCTCTCTCTCTCTCTCTCTCTCTCTCTCTCTCTCTCTCTCTCTCTCTCTCTCTCTCTCTCTCTCTCTCTCTCTCTCTACAAAGAAGAAATGTTTATCCAGGTTAACTATGTCTTGTTCATCATTGAGAAAATCGCATAGAAATTTGTATCAACATTCTCCTCTTTCTCTAAATAAGAATCTCTTTTCTCAACTAAAGATGATTTCTCACAAAGAATGATACATTTTTGAGGAGGAAGTCTCGAATATTTAAAAGCCCATAAAACGGCTCGACAAATTCGTTATATTTGATATGATTTTTTTACGGATTAATATCACATTTGTTGTTTTCTTGGAAGATTAATATTATGATGCAATGTATGGTCCCGTTACTAGTTGTTTTTTACAAGTGCTTGACAGGCAATGTGGTTAAACTTTCATAGTGAAATAATGAAAACAGCATTCTTTGCAACTTTTCTTTACAAAGAGCCATATCGTGTATCAAATGAACGGTCGAAGATTTTTCAAACGTTCTTTATATCACTGACATGAGATGAAAAATCATACCTACGTTCCTTTAAACTGTGAAAGCATTAAAGCTCATTTTTTAAAAAGTGATGAATTACCAGGTTGATGACAAAGTTTCAGGTTAAACATATTATTTCTTTTCGACTGCGTACAAATACTTGTGCCTATCTTTTATTTGTTTGCAAATGTATTTACTCATGAAAATTGTTTCTTTCGGATAAACATTTATTGATTTATTATTTAGCTTATTTACTCAATGGGATTCACCGAAAAATGCCCCTTTATTTTCAAACCGCGCATTATCTCGCGAGAAGTAGATAGTTGGACTCAGACCACAATTATTTCCCCACTAGGTTGAACAAATTCAGGAAGATATTTCCTATAAAAATATCACCAAGTCTGAATGGTACGTGTCAAAGCTGACTTGTTTTGAAATGTTACAAACTATGCTGATGTCTAAAGGGAAGACTTCAAAGTTTACGAAATTGTATAGATTTTTTATATTGCAACGAGCACAATGACATGTAAAGTGTCACCAAATTGCGTGCCTTTCAGGCGCTCTTCGGTTCTTTCCCCTGAAACAGCCTGTTTAACGTATAATAACACAAAAGACAGTCAGTTAACCCTTGATAAGACTATCAGGATTTAATACACTAAGTTGAATTAGAGTGTGCAGCAAGTTACAAAGATCTATCAATTATAATAATAAATGAAGAATAATGAATGGTTATAAATAAAACAGTAATTGTGGTATGAGACCAGTAGCTGCAAAGGGGAGGCAAGAATACGAAAATGATCTAATAGACACTTATTCTCATCCTTTTGTGCATTTACATACCTTAGGCGGGTTTCTTGCCTATTACCTTATAAATTAAATACTTATCTTTGCGAGAGCTCTATTAATATTTCGTCCCTTTGGTGTGTGCATATTTTCCTGTGAAATTGGTGCGTGTATTTTTAACCTTAATTGTATAATTGTTAAGGACTAGCATTTCCATTGTAAAGTATGTTATGAGTTATTTACCAGAAATTAAAATAGGCTAAGAGAAAAGGTTAATAATTTAATCAAGGTAACATTTTAATGTGCTGTATATCTGTATGGTATGAGTATTTTAAATTCACAGTTGTTAGTATATGCTTTTGTAGGACTCAGACCACAATTATCTCCATTTTAGTTTGTTTTGATATGGTATGTCCCTGAATCTGTCCACCTCGCCTGGTGCCTTGATAGCATAGCTCACCCCCTAACACCTACTTAAACGTCATGACCTCTCTGTCTCTTATAATTGCATTAGTATGTGTTTTCTCTTTTCCATTTGATTAGTGTGTAATCATTAGCTTTGTATATCATTACTCCTTTAGTTGTCTCTATTATTACGTTCAATCGCATATTGGCTACGTCATTTTTACCACGTGCATTTGATGTCTACATATCAGCCATTTCTCTATGCAATTCCATGTAACATTGCTCGGTCACAACAATAATACTCATGTATTTACTTTTAGAACAAATACATTTTCAAGTTTGGATCCAGTGAAGCAGTTTCAATACACTCCTGTTTCATAACACTCTAGAGTGTTTTGAAGCTAGCTTTAAAACACCCATAGTTCAAAACACCGAATACACTCTAGAGTGTATTGAAACCAGTTTCAAACTACTCTGGAATGTATTGAAACCAACATTGTACGAGTTTCAGAACACTACACTTATTTTCAATACACTCCCCGTTATTGTTGTACTAAAATAATCTAATATGTCTGTATATTGGGGATAACTATTACGGATTAATAAGTATTATCTCGTAACGTTTACGAGATCTTCGAATTGTATTGTACATTTAGCGCAATATAAATTTGAGTATTAACCAACACAAGGTACGTAATTTATTCATTCTTCAGACCTTATCGTTGTAACCATAGTTTATAATGCTTATTTTGATGTTACCAACATTCAACATTATTTCTTGCCTTAGATTATATCCCGGATAATTCATTCTCTCTTTATTAACAATAATCACAACAATAATACTAGTACAAACAAGAACCACAAAAAGGTAGTAATTATATGTAAGTGAATGAATATTGAGCTAAGTATACCATTTTTTATTTAAAAATATAAACTCTTAACCGATAATGATTTTATTTTATTTATTTAATTTTTTTGTGTGTGGGTGCCCGTTTGGAGTCTTCTTGGTTTAAGCCGCTTGGTTTCAGTTTTCTTGGATGGCGTATCCAGTAAGATTCCTTTTCTTTCGTGGTTTCCGTACTCCAAGTGCGGTTGTGGGCAATTTAAGTTAGTAAATTGTCACTGAAAGTATGGCCAGGGGAAGAGAAGTATTCTGCTACTGGACTTTTGTCCAACTACTTTCTTATCCAATCAGATCTGTGAAGATTGATCCTTTTATGTAGTTTTTTGGTTTCTCTAACTTATCGAAGGCCGCAGATCTCACACATGATGGGATAAATAATATTTGCTGCTTTGCATGTGCTTTTTGGACCGTGTGTGTTCAATTTTTCGCACGGTACTGTGCAAAAGAATGTGTTGGTCTTTATCATATGTTGACAGGTTTTGCACCTTTTTCACTACGGGGCACATATGTGCCAATATAGTCTGGGCTTGTGATTGGCGTTAAATTTGCTCTGACTAGGATGTCTCTGAGGCTTATCGGTCTGCGGTAGACTACTACTGGTTTGTTCGGGAGGATTAACTTTAGTGTGTCTCACGATTTCAAGAGGTCAATGCGGTTTTGAGGTTCGGCCTTCTTTGTTGCCTCCGCTATCAGGTGTTCAGACAACTCTTCAGAGCTGGTTTGGAATGTTTCATCGTCGGAGCAAATTCTGCATATTCTTAGTGCCTGACTGTATTCAATATTCCGAATGCAATGCTTTGAATGACAGCTGGATGGGAGAAGATACTGCTACTTATCAGTTGGCTTCGAGTAAATGTCCGTGTGAAGTTTGTTTTCTACAAGTCTGCTTGTTATGTCTAGAAATACACGGTGTTAGTTACTGACTTCTACTGTGAATTGTATTGAAGGATGGAATTTGTTTGCTTTTGATATAAAGTTATCCAGATTCTCTCTTCCATGTTGCCATTCATTTCTATGTCATCGATGAAGCGGTCCCACTAGTATGGTGTAAGTATCACATATGGCAAAAGTTGCAGCTCCAATCTTTCCATAAAACATATTTGCATATTAGGGTGTCATCTTTGTATCCACGGCAGTTCCATTGATTTGAAGGTAATTGATTTCATTGCACACAAAGTTCTTGAGATTTAAGACTAGCTTTAGAAGTTTAAGCTGGAAATGAGTGGCCGGCTCTTGTACAGTTCTGGTTTCCCACGCTTCGTTAAACGCCTGTTTCCCTTTACTTTGCGGTATATTAGTATACAGAGATGTGACGTCTAAGGAAATAAGCATTGTATCCG
The DNA here is from genome assembly GCA_029931535.1 of Margaritifera margaritifera. Classification (NCBI taxonomy): domain Eukaryota; kingdom Metazoa; phylum Mollusca; class Bivalvia; order Unionida; family Margaritiferidae; genus Margaritifera; species Margaritifera margaritifera. Next base: position 10,524 of record JAQPZY010001636.1, on the reverse strand, counting down.
GCGATATTGGTTTGCTTGTTTTGTTTTTTGATGAGATAATCCTTCGTGTCCTGAAGATAGGATGGTAATTTGTGGATATGTGGTATGATTAATTGATCCAGATATCCGGATATTCTATATGTTGGATGTCCATTACAGGAAATTATTGGTCTACTATACAAATCATATGACAAATAACAGTCTTTTCAAGTGCAAGGGATCCATTATGGGATCGCGTGTCAGGAATTGATTAAGATACATGCAAAAAATCTGACAACGAACAGTGCAAAGCTTGTTTAACGATCCTAAGTGCTTTTGACTCCAACTGAGTCCTTTCCAAAGTGTCATTAAAATCAGATTTGTAAAGATTGATCCTTTTGTGTATCTTTTCGGTTACAAAACAACTGAACCTCTTCAGACGTCCACATCCACCCTAGGAGTTTTTCACAAGGGTCATAGAAATGCATGGCACCATCAGAAATCTTCTAGATTTTTGTGTGAACCTTTCCAAAATTTTTGGTTCTAGCTGCTAGACTACTACTCCGACTCCGGATGTTTGCGATTGCTTCCGGTTGGTAGCTTTAAAAATAAAGTCTGGTTCTTAATGTATTAAACCGTGGACAACAAAACAGATGTAAAGATAGACATGACGAAACCGGAAGCTATACCAAACAAATGGTGTCGGAGTCGATACAACAGAGTAGATTCAGCCAGTCGATGCAGACTCACAGTCGATGCAGACTCACTTTTCACATAGCCAACAAAGAAATCATTATGTTTCTCACTACATGCTCTATCCAATTTGTGTCCGGATTTGCTCCCTTTGTAGCGCCTCCTCTACTGGGTGGAGAATATACAAATGTTACTTATCTTACCAAAATCGGCAACGTATTATGCTGTCTGTTACAAATTTCGTTTCCGCACAATAACTTGGGGAAAGGAACAAACCTATTGATTTCATTGTCAAACGCTCAAAGATCAAGGTCCCTGTGAATGAAAAAAGAAAAATTGTTTCCACATAGTCAGCTCAAGTTCTCCACCATCTACAATTACCAACATTTGTGAATGGTTTGCATTTGAGACACGAAAAACCCTATCCATACAGAGGTCAAAGATCAAGGTCACTATGACTGAAAGAAATAAAAGGTTTCTGCACAGTAACTTAACTTTTCCATATTCTACGTTTACAAAACTTTGTGGATTGTACCCCACCCCCACCCCCACCCAAAAAAACAAACAAACAAAAAACAAACAATTGATTTTGGAGTTAAAAAGTCAAAAGTGACTGAAAGAATAAAAATCGTTTCCGCACAATAATTTAGAGCGATCTCCGGTAGCTGGACGAAACTGTGCGTTTGACTTGCACTTGGGGTTAGGAAGAAGCCTATTACTTTTGGGGTCAACGGTCGAGATCATTATGACTTGAAGAAGAAACAATTTCCTCACACACACAAAACAAAAACAAAAAACAACAAGCTGCATCAGAGATATGAATCAAACTTTGTTGATGGGTTGCACTTAGGATATGAAAGAAATCTATCACTTTTAGGGTCAAAGGTGAAAGGTCGAGCTCAATGTTAAAGAAGAAAAATAGCATGCTCAGAAATGTCAGTAATCTACACAGATAACTATTAAACAAGAGGCGGGCGTATTATGTGCCCTTCACGGTACTATTGTTAATTTTCTGTAATTCGTCCTTATGTAACTAGAACAGTGTTAGCACAATATGCAAAAACTACATAATGAAATGCAGTATTCATCTGAGGTAATGTACATTAATATGTATGGCAGCAAGAAGTTGATACATGTATATTGGCAGAAAAAGTACATAAGGACATCATACTATGTCTCAGCATACGAAGTCTAGCAGTCATGGAGAAGTACAAGATTTACTGAACGCGTTAAAATACACACTTTGTCAGGATAGCCACGACCCAATGATGAAAATTTTGAGATATACTGTTTGCAGGTTTAAAGTTCAAACAGTCTGAAGTCTTATGGTAAGGTTTTCATGAAACATTACACCATTGCATTATCACAACAAAACTAAGTTGAAACATAGCCTGTATTATGAAAAATAATCACATGCATTTTCTGTTTTAGTCCGAAAGATTGTTGATTTTCATTTCATAGTAACAGTTACCAGTGCTATGGAAAATTAAAGTTGTTTTGTTTGGATAATAAAGTTTATTTTCATATCACAGTAAAATTTATCAGTGCCATGGAATACAGTTGTATTGTTGGATAATAATATTCATTTTCAAACAGGTAATCATGTTATTCCTAGTAATTGGTCTGAAAATTTGCTTTCTATCTTTGGGAAGAAAAAAAAACAAACAACAACAACAACAAAAAAACAGCTTTTGGAATACGGCTGTTAAATCTTGATCATATTTCAAATTTGAAAAGGATATCTATTCTGGATCGTTTTGAGCAGTTTAATGAAACTTTATGTAAGGTTAATACTCACACTAAAGGTCCCCATCCTACAAAACTTTTCATCCAGTGAAGACTTATGTTACAGTTATATTCCCAGCAACTTGATAAAAAGTCGTTAATATCCCACTCCTTCAGACTGAGCCAGTGGTGGATTCTTCCATTTGTCTGTTCATCCAAATCACTAAATTTTGCCACAGATTTGTTTTGCACATTGAGATAGAGAATATAAATTTGGTTTTATCGCTTTGACTTCACGTAGAATCCTAGTTGTTTTTTTTTAAACAAAGGTATCCAGAACATCCTGACCTTCTACTACAACTCTGTCGTTGATCGTTCATAATTTCGTCAATTATTTCTCAGTGATTCAAGAAGATAAATAAATTGAAATGATGTGTACATGTGAAGCTTAATATCCCGTATTTTCTTTCTTTTTAAAAATAATTTACTGATTGGGTATGGCAAACTATCCACGTTTTCCGTTCCGCCAAGGTGCCAAATTTTCATTCACAAAGTTGCAACGAAATATAAGTGTGTCACTGCCCATCAATGGACAGCTTCAAGACTATAATAATAATAATAATAATAATAATAATAATAATAATAATAATAATAATAATAATAATAATAATTTTCCATCATTACAATGATTGTTACATATGTTCTCTGCCTTGTCTTTAAAAATGTTAGAGGCATACACTAAAAAAAGATATAACAACTTGCACCATAGCAATTGAATCCTTATCTACTTTCTCCTTAGACAAATCTTGTTTTCTTTTTTGTCTCGTACGGTTTTAATTGGTTCATTTGGAGGTCTACAGTTCCGCCTATTTACTTCAGTGCATTTTCTGGCTTATTATATTCAGGTAAAGATCATGTTCAGCAATAACAATTAACAACTCTGGTTCAAACACAGGGCTTTTCTATTGAAATAATGCAACTGCACAAGCGCAGTAAGGATTGTCAAGCATAAAGGTTCGGTTTAAAACTTCTTTGTTTTCTTCTATTAATATACAACTTTGCCGAGATTTAGTCTAGAGATAAATGTTTGGTGCTAGCATGGGGAATAAGGATTATACATGTCATTTTGTTACATACTGACAATATTTATGTGTGCTGGATGAAGAAACTTGGAGTACAGTAAAGCATTATCATTGTTAGCACAGTGTGAATCTATACTAATATTATGCGATGTAAATTCTTCATGCAAACGGAGGGCAGAACAGGCGTTGTTTCTGAAGTAGATTTTAAAACTGACAACAACAAAAAGGGTCAAAAATTGTACAAATTTAAAAAAAAATCTTGTAAACTGTTAGAGACTGCTAGTAAAATGTTATTTAACATGGTTTACTATTATAATATTGCATTTTAGTATAGGAATCAGAACGCTTATTATTAAATGAGCAGAGTTCCAGGCTCGAAGTGGGGTAATATTGAATACCGTACTTAATACTTGGAGATCGGGCCATTGACTGTAATATCAGCTGACCGTAGATGGATGCATGCTCACTTTTACATTCATGTCATTTTCATTCATTTTGGTTACTCAAAATGATGTGTTGTGGTCATTTTCAAAAGATGTTTTTAAAAAATGATCGCTTTACATGTCTATTCGTGCAGAACACGTCATTTTAAAAAATTACATATGTTCGTTTCCAGTGTCTAAAATGGTGTTTTTCTTGAGTTTTTTTCTTTTCTTCAAATTTCTTTAATTATTTTGACAAATTAATGCTTTTTTCGTCATTTAAGTGTTTGGACGATTTTCATATTTTCGTCTAAATTATGAAATAAATAATGATTTGTATTGTTTTTCAAGGTCAAATAATAGTAAAATTCATAATTTTCATACAATAAGTGTATTTATTGGTAAAATAGATGTACTTTGAAACGAGATCGGTGTTTTCAGTTGTCAATTCCTATGATTTCAGATTTTTTGTGATTTAATTATGAAACATAAATAATGAATTTTATTGGCTTTCAAGGTCACATAATGGTAAAAAACATAATTGTCATTAAAAATATCCATATTTGATGATAAAAATGATGTGGTTTGAAAAGAGATAAAAAATAGTGTTTTAAATGGTGAATTCTAATGATTTAAGAGATTATGATAGTTTTAATGGTTTTACATTTTGAATCACAATCATAAAGTAAAGAATGCTTTTAATTTGTTTTAAAGACAAAACATGACAAAAATACATCATAATATACACTAAAAAAACAAAAACAGTATTTTTGCAAATGACGTTGATTAGACGAAAGGACATGCAAAACGAGCATTGTTGTAACTTTTGAAAATGAGTAAAAACATTAAACGAATGATAGAAAAAGACGCGATCATCAAAAAATATTATTTAAAATAAATGTGCTTATTTGATGGTAGCGTACAGTCGCTAATTACAACAATAATGGCATTTTAAATGGTCAAATCGGATATTTTAATTAATTGATAAATAATGATTTTGAAAAGAGTGATCACTGATAAAATGTTTGTATCAATCAAAATATTAATAAAATATGCAAAAATTGTTAATCAAAAGTTATATCAAAATTAATCGACCCAAAATATTTGTGGTTGTCTTTCAGATTTTTGAATAATTGCTTTGAAAAAAAATCTCTTATGTAGTACCAAGTTTGTTTTGAAGTGGAATATTTTATCAGTTTTATTTTGCATAAACACGGCGTCGAGGGAACTTTAATGTTTTAATTTTATGTAATTCTTCAGCTATTTTGTTTGTCCATCTGAGCTCCTTCTCAGTCTTTATTGAGATTGTGCAATCCTAATTTATGTTTAATTTTTAAAATTGGTTTGGCAACAAGAGATTTTGTTACTTTTCTCTGATTGTTTTACCAGAATGGTTGTCTAATTGTTGAAAAATAACATCACAATGAGATTTTGGTGTATTGCTGCTATAACAATTATCATGTTTTCACAAATTACATCTAATTCGTTTACTGGAGGATTTAACTTTTTTCTTCTTTCTCTTTTGTGTTATAAATTGCACAGGATTTTTCTGTTAGTTTTTGAGCGACAAATAACATTATTTGTGACAGTTAGGTTTTTGCATTTAACATAGTAGGAATTCATAGAATCTATATTATACTGTTTTTGCATATTTGTTGTAAAATACATTTTGCATTAAAAATAGCTTGTTCTTGATTGAAATCAATTCGAATTTATATTTTGAAGTTTTTAGAGATATCTATCGATGATATAATAAAGACAATAGTAACCACACATGATACTATTTCTACCTTGAGTTTCAGATAAAGTTTCAGATGAATTATATATAATTTCTTTATTAGAAGTTGACATATATTTTTAATAATATTGAGGTAGCAATTCCAAATAAAACAAAGTATTGAATATTATTTATTATTTAATATTGGATTGTTATAATGCAAACCCAATGTGAACCATTTCCGTCGTAAAAATCGTCTACATAGTGATAAAATGGGAAATGTTTTGGGAAGAATGAAAATTATTAATAGTAACAGACAACCCAAAAATTTGATACAAATTCTTACCAGGTCCAAATTTACTATTCCAAAGAGTTCTTGTACTGTAGCTTCTGAAATTGTGAATAAATCACAAAAGATTAAAATCCCTTCTTCTACTCAACCAGGTCCCTCTGCATATTATGTAGACGATTTTGATGGGAATAATTTCGAGGACAGTCAAGACAGCTTACCTATGTCTGAGGATGAATCTTCAAACTGCGATGTATGTCAAAATCATCAGCCACCTGCACTCACGGATTGTGTTAATCTTGTGATTCTTAAATGGGCACAACGTGACAATTGCCAACACTGGACACATCCTTTATTCGGTTGTGAAACATTAGTTGCGAGGCGAAATTTCTTTGGCCACATTTCATTTAAATTCAGAGTTAAATAATATATCTTTTTGAAAGTTTTTACTATTTCAACTTAACTGCCACTACTGTGTTCCATTTAATCACTGGATCCGTTTATTTTTTTATTGTAAATATTCACCAGTGCAAGCGTGAACATTCCTTCTTATAGGTCAGTTGAAATTTATGCTTTTTATGATGCGTGCGTGCTTCCATACCTAAGTTAGGCAAATACCGCCATAATACAGAGTTGTTCCCCCATGATACGGTAATCTTGGACAGTCACCATTTACATTTTAGTTACCTTTAAGCGCTTCAATTGACATATTGTTATATGAATGGATGGAGTCAAAGTCATAGAAACTTTGCAATTTGTGATCATACAGCAATAACAAAACGGTTTTATTATGTATCGATAGCAACATTAAGTACCGCGATAATAAAGCGTTTCTGGCTATTCCTTTTACACTTTACGACAAACAAACACATTTTTAGGAAGAAAAAAAACCAACAAGAAAACGCTTTGCTAAATATATTAACAATATTGTTTAAGTAGCGATTCTAACTCTCAACACAATCATAATCATGTTTGAAAATTTATGAATGTTAATTGCCAATCGAAATTAAGTGGCAATCAAAATTTGGATGCAGCGACTGTTGCCGAACTAGGCTGTAAACTTGCCAAGGACACAAATTCACGTCTGAATGTAGAAATGAACTGAATAAAGTACCAAAATCAATACAAGTAAACTCGCGATCATTAAAGTAATGTATTTAAAGATGTTACGCTCTGAAACCTGTCGGATATGACCGCTCTGTTATGTTTCTATAGTGAAAAGTCTGCAAGTAGGTTTTGTAACAAAGTAATATAAAGTTTTGGAAGTGTAGTTTTTAGAATTATGGGTTGTACACCACTTACAGGGAGTTTTATACACTAGATCAGTGTGACCAGAATGTCGATGCACACTTTACATATATTCTGCGAGGCAGAAAGTCTGTAGCGATTGTTCTTTTAGCTTGGCTGTTAATCACATAAAGATTATCTATTATGTAAAACTTGTTGTGTTGTGGGTATTTGATAATCCAATTATAGGTCAATATCCTACAAATATAGAAATATGGTATAAGTGAATATGTTGCACATTCAATTTTGATTCTCTCTGCATAAATTATGGATGTATACTTGATTGCATGGGTGTTGCATGGGTGTTTATCCACTCGTTTGATGTGTGGGATGGACTTGTTATTTACTTTAATGTATGTGCATATGTACTATACTGGAATAGAAAAATAAGAAACTACTATCCGTAACTGTAACGTTTACATGTAGGTTTAGTGAAAACAGTCATATAGATGTGGATAAAGGTGAGAAGAAAACAATTTGGATATTATTTTTTTTATGGTAGAAAACAGGAAGAAAATAATGTAAAACGTGCATATTTCCCACATTGCTAATATATCTTGTGTAAATTGAGGTCTTACTTAATAAATTCATTATGCTTTAGCTTTGTTTCAATTAAGGTAAAATTTCCTCAACAAACCATTCAAGGATAATAATAGTATATACGTACGAGGAACTCTGGACTTCACACTTATAGAGGATTGATGTATACCGAATAACCCATATGCGTTCACACACACCCTGTGAGGCACCAAATATATTGTTTTCATTTTGTATTAGCTATTAGTCACATACAGAGTTTCCTGGATATAAAATAAATGGGTGGAGTGTATTTGAAAAGTTTAAGATTACACTGGAAATTTAGGTAAATATCCCACCAATGTAGGTACATATTGTCAAGTGACTGTTTTAACCCTTTCAAATTTTGATTTCTTCTGTAGAAGTAATTGATATATACCGAATAACTCCATTTGTGGTCATACGCTTATTGTGTGGGATGTAGTTGTCCTTAAATTTAGGGCCTTTGCACATACCCTTGGTGGATCCGCCCTTCCCTGCTGAGAAACTGCTATAATTAACTGTAAAGTTTACGTGTAGGTTTGGTCACAAAATAACATAACAATTTGGAAGTGTGGTCTTTAGAGTTATCGGCTGTATCTCACGTACAGAATATACTATCTGGTCTTGTCTTGTCATTCATGACTGATCAGTTGACCATCTGGTCTAGTCTTGGCATGAATGACTGACCAGTTGCCAAATAATGGCTCTCTTGTACCGCATCAGTCTATGTTGTAATGTAGCACATGTTAAACATCCTTGTAAAAATCTTTTTTATATTAGATCAGTGTAAACACACTGTGTATATGCATTTATATATGCCTTGTGAGGCAGTAACATCTATATTGCTATGTTGTACATTGCATTTTGTATTTGCTAATAATCAGATATATAATCTACAGATTAATGAGTGGATTGTTCTAGTTGTAGGCAAATATCCCACAAATGTAGGTACATAATATAAAGTGAATGTTTTGTCCTTTTTTATTTTGATTCCCTCAGAGGAGCGACATGATAAATACTGAGTAACTCCCGTGTGTTCGTCGACTTATTTCTTGGTTATTCTAATTTTATGTTTAACGTGCGGGATGTAACTGTCCTTTGATTTAGTGTCTGTGTACATATAGTATGCTCGAAAAACCAGAGAAACTGCTACACGTAACTATAAGATTTGCATAGACTTTTTATCGTAAAGTAATGTAAGAGTTTGACTAGAATGCTTAACATGTGTTACATTACGACATAGACTGGATTTGTGTAAGTGGATGTTTATTTTATCTAAAATAATGGACTTGGATACAGATGAAAAAGTGAAATAATTTAGTGAATCTCATTCTCTTCTGTTACACGAAAACAGAAAGTCAATAATGCAGAAAATATGTATCTTCCACACTTGTAATGTTTCCAGTATGTATGGACTCTACTTTTATGAAGTCATTATGCTTTGATTTTCATGATGTTGCATTAGGCGTAAATTGGCAAACCATTGAACGCTTTTAATAGTATATGCATGAGAAAGTGAGGGCTTTACAAGTTTTATGGAGTATCAGTTAAGGGGCATTTTATGAAATAGGTCAGTTGGGGCCATGATGTATATATACACTACATACATTCTTCTTGTGAGGCATTTACTATCTTGCAATAATTTTATATTTGCTCTTAATCACATATAGAATCTCTAGGGTGGAGTATAAAGTGAATGTTTCGCCCTTTTTGAATTTGATAATCAATTCAGAAGCAATCAACCTTACACGAGTTATAGATCGTCCGCGTACCGAATTATGTGATATGACGACCTGATAACCTCCGACAAACATTCAGTATTTGGCAAAAACATATGTTTCCGTTTCAGTGATATGTTAATTGAAAATGATTTTGAGTATTCTTAACAATGTAAAATTACCAAGTTGCATAAATTATACTGCAGCAGACACTATTTTTATTTCAAATTCGTATAGTAATAACCTACGTGTTTTATTTCAGTAAATCATGAAAATCCATTTTCAAGCGACTTGAGAACATATTCATCGAAAGGAAATTCACTCCAAAAGATGTTAATGTATTTAGTATACAGTCTTATCTTTGTTAATTTTAACTGACTTTTGTTTATGCTGCCTTAGAGGTAAATGAATAAAAAAATATATAACAAAATCGTAAATAGTTACTGTTTAGAAGTATACTGATTTTAATGTTCCATTTCGTTTGTGAGATGGAATTTTGATTAGTGATGTATGTTGATGTAACATGTTAATACATCCTTAATATATCGGAAGATAATTATCGAAACTATTGTTTTAATTTCTTTATTATTAATTACAATTTTCAACCCAGACCCGTCCTTCATCTCAATGACTGAAAGTAAAGAGTCACTCAAGTGTCTGAAGGATCGAGAGGATAAAGCATTATTTTTGGAACAAACCAACATTAAAGTGTAAATTTTCAAACGTTAAAATAATGCAATCTGATCTCAGTCCTTACTATAGCAGAAAAAATAAACACAACAAAGTCCGATGTTAGGGGCTTCTCCACCCATATTCTAGACATGTTCATTTGTTACATATGTGTTTTTTAATTTCTAGTTTCTTATGCTTTTTACTTCAAATTGTCGACTGATATGCTTTCTACATCCTTCTGTGCAAACAAACACGGGTGTAATTACCATTAATTGTGTCCATGTTCAGCTGATCATGCGGCGACCACAAAAGTTTTTATTCATCCACGTTTCGTCTAGGTTTCTGGAAAGGAATAAATCTAACTCCTCCATTTATACGATCTGGATATCGGCTATTACAATTG